>LOEQ01000610.1:603741-620226 GCA_001685075.1 Bramus lutescens | reverse complement strand
AATGTTCTTGTCTCTGTGTAATGTAAATGTCAAGTGCTCAGAAGGACATGACCACAAAAACTTCAAGGGTGTCTGTGTCAAGGAGTCAGACAGGAAACAGCGAGGGAATACGCATCCAGAACTGACGTTCTAGGCATCCTGGGGTCAAAGGAAGAACTACGAAAAGCAGAGTCGGACCCCGACACTGCTCCTCATTGCTTTGCTACCTCAGACAGTACTTCCCTTCGTAATAGGTAAAACAGGGATAAGCACTCTAGAAATACTGTCTGGAGCCCCCGACACAGAGCAGGCATAGATAGAAGGCTATAAAATAGAAATAAGGACAAGGAAGAGCTATTAGTTTGTAATGAGCGAGATGAACACAGGCATATATCACGTCCTATGAACTCTATCACCAAATTCCACCTGTTTCTTAGACTTGACCTCATTAATGTAGTCCTAAGTGTCTCCTTAAGTAGAAACCTTCACTCTCTAACTTTCTCCCATTCAGCCATGGGCTAGAATCACACCTATGGCTTATATCACATATTTAGGCTTGAGGTGCTTTTCTTGGCTTGGGTAAATATGATTTAACAAAAAGGGAAATTTAGGAGCACTAGACAGGTTTTTCCTTTAGAATAGCAAATGTGTGGTCACTCTACATCTATTTTAGCTCGGTTTGCCAATGGAGTGTGGAAGCCAAATGAAATAGTCATTTGTAATTGTTGTTTTAGTAAGAGCAATAACGTGACCCACTACCTGTGTGATATATACGTACGTGTGTGTGTGTGTGTGTGTGTGTGTGTGTGTGTGTGTGTATCACAACAGCTTCCTACTACTCTACCGGCTTATCACGGGGATACACACAGTTCCGGTTAATTCAGGATTTACTAAAGACGGGTGGGTGTTATGTCTCCTTATCAGTATTTCCCAAGTTGGTCAGAACTGTCTTTGTCAGAGTTGGCTTTAATCGTTTTCTCATAGTCACAGGGTCATATCCCTCCCAGTGGTGAGAATTCACTCTCCATGAGGCTGTCACAGAGAGGTGTGCATCTCTGGTTTCAAGTCTAATCACAAGAGAAGTGAAAACTATGGCCAACAGATGTCAGTCAAGAATACCACAAAGGAAGTGCTGATGTGAACAGAACGTGCCAGCTATGGTGGTCACTGTGATGTGAAAAAGCAAAGGATTTATGTTTCAAAGAATTGTATATACTTCTAGTGTACAAAGGCATTCATTTCCCAAATTCAAGAATTCCACACACTTTGAATTTTTTGTTAAAAAAAAAAAAAANAAAAGTCTCAAGGAACATTGAAGAGGGAGCAGAAACATTGTAAGAGCCAGAGGATGAATGAATTTGCTGTGAGGTTGTGCTTTCTAGGGCTGTCAGAAGGCACCCTCATAGAGTCTTGCCCACATGACTACCCAGATAGGAGCTGGAAAAGAATGACACCAATGGACACGAAAAGGAGATAGGAAAAGACCATGAGGCCTCAACTCTTCATGAACTACACAGGAACTACAGGCAACTAAGGAATGCCGAGAGCAGGAGAAATCGTCTTCTGCAGGGAAGAACACACCAACTGATCAACTAATACCAAATGAAAACATACATACAAGTAACACTGTGTAGACTGAGCAAGTTGTATTTATGTATTCTGAAATACATATATGTGTGTAACAACAATTAATGACAACAGAGGCCATGACTTTGAAAGAAAACAAAGTGGGAGCATACGAAAGGGTCTAGAGGGAGGAACGGGGAAATGATTATATTATAATCTCAAAACATTTTTTTTAAAAGAAAATCAATCATAGAAGAAATGCCCATGGGATATTACTAGAGATTAAGCAAATGCCAAGAAGGAGTTAGATGCTGGATGTAATTCCCCAAAACCCAGAACATTCATCGAATGTCCAGAAACATGCCTTTCGTGTCCCAAAGTCTGTGTTCCATCTGCTCACACTGCAGTGACTGTCAGTGCACAGACTGCATCTGCTAACAGACTTCCCACTACTGTTTTGCACACCAGGCTCACTATTACTCACCCCCTTCAGAATATTATATCTGCCAAATTTGCGTATAAGACAATGAGTAAAATTGTTAATATTTTATATACAATTAAGACTTGCTACAAATGCATGCTGCTTCCAGTACAGGTGACTTATATAGCTTTGTTTGGGACAGGAATTGGGGTAAGGAGTTGAGTTCAGGGCCTTGAAATATAAGCAAGTATTGAACCACTGAGCCATGGCCCAAGGCCCCTACTGAACTTTATAACATCCCTAATTTCAAAAAGGAAATGGGACTTAGAATCTAATTGTGTGATTCAACAACCAGGCTAAAAACAGCAGTATTATAATGTTTTTGACATTTAGTACAAAGGTTTAAAATTCTAAAGGAAAAAGGGCCAAAGAAATGAATAGACTATAAAGTTCAATTAAATACTGGAAAGAGTTCTGCCGCCCCAAGTAGTCTCTTTCCATGAATCCATAGCAGCAGGACATGTGGCACTCTTGGCTTAGAGTAGAATTTCCGCTCCCCAAAGGGCTATATCAACAGAAAAATATTATTTGGTAGTATGCTACTTGTCTCTATCTCTGCCCCCACCTCCAAACAGGGTTTCATGTTTCCTAGGTTGGTTTTAAACTCCCTGTGTAGCTAAGAGTGGCAGATTAGAGCTCTGGAGCTGACACGCCCACCGGCACTTGGCTTAAAATTAAATTACTCTACTTCCCAAGATTGTAAAGACCAACACATTTAAGGGAATTATAAGCCGGGCAGTGGTGGCACCCGCCTTTAATCCCAGAATTGGGGAGGAAGAGGCAGGAGGGGTCTCTATGAGTTTGAGGCCAGCCTGGTCTTCAGAGTGAGTTCTAGGACAGCCAAGGCTACACAGAGAAAACCTGTCTTGAAAGTCAAAACCAAACCAAAACAAAAGAAAGAAAGAATTACAGAATTGTAGATAATGACTACTCTGACTCCCAGATTTACTACTGTTTTGTGATCTTTCCATTTGATTCTAACCCATTTCTCCGACATAGACTTCACCACTTAAATCTTTCTGGAAGTTCTTGACTTTTAAAAACAAATAGACCCATTTAAAAAACAGTGAACCAAGCAACACATTCACAACTAAGAGGCAAATACAAAGGAGACGATGTGCAGCATCGTAGGCAGAGACAGGGTCCTGTGCAATTCAGGTCTCTACTCAGGGATTCGCGCATGCCATCCACGGGGAACTCATCCGTCACTGGGCCACGGCAGCACCACTCACGTGCTAGCTAGCTTTACCTTTAACAGAGACTTTCTTGGTGACCTCAGTCATTTCCACGTATTTCCTATGAAATTTGCTTCTTTGTCAGGAAAAAGGAGGACAAGGGCAATGCCTTCCTTCTTAGTACATGAAGGAAATGGGTTAGCAATGAACAGAAAGGCGATGGAAAAGAACTAAGAATTGATATTGCAATACTTAACTTACCATTTTTCTTATTGTAAGTCAAAAGTTGTTTATATAAAGGTGGGGAATTTTGCCAAATTTCTCCTTCATGCCTCCAAGCTTTGTATCATTTACTTCATTCTGTTTCTTTTCCTTTTATATCTCTGTGTGAACATCTGCATACATGTATAAACACTACATGTGTGCCTGTTGCCCATGGAGGCCAGAAGAGGGCGTCAGATTCCCTGGGACCAGAATTACAGGTGGCTGTGAGCCACCAGCTGTGGTGCTGAGAATCAAACTCAGGTCCTCTGCAAGAGCAGCCTCTGCTCTTCACCAGGAGCCGTTTCTCCACCCTCCTGTATTCTTAACATGGCCCAGCAATGCATGGCTAGGATTTCTATTTCACAGAAGGCAGAACTGAGTCTCAGGGAGTCTAAACTGGAGTATAATTACATAAGACAAAAAGGTGCTTAAACTTGGGTGAGGAATCCAATTTTGAGTTCCCACATGTGAGTTAAGATTCTATTAGCTGGGTGGTGGTGATGCGCACCTTTAATCCCAGAACTAGGAAGGCAGAGGCAGGTGGATTTTTGTCTCTGGCTCCCAACAGCTAGTCCCCATTTCTGTCCACACACATTTGCCATGTAAACCCTTTCGTTTATCTTCCAGAATTAATCTGCCCAGATGCTCACTATCCCTCCAACCCACATCTTTCCTTTTCTTTTCTTTTTGGCATTCACATTTTAGTTTAAAATATTTGCAGAGATGGCTTCATCCATTCAGACAGGTCTGAAAATCCCTAGACTGAGCTCTGCCACCTTTCTCCCCTACTCTCCCCTTCCTACCCCCCCCCAGGGCTTTCCATACCCATTACAGCCTTTGTATCTCCAAAGCACCAGAAGGCAAAGCAGGAAAACTCAGGGCCTTGAACTCAGGACTGTTGCAGGAAACTCAAAAAAAAAAAAAAGGCTATTCAAACAGATGAAGGGGCAAAGACCAAACTTGCAAAGAATCAAAACCAATGCTCTCCTAAGGTCTTTCAGAACTCACTTAGCATGTGGGCATCTCCACAGGCAAGATGGCAGAATGAATCCAGATATCCAAGCTCCTAGCCCAGAGATGTGTCTATAGGTGTGCAATGCCTTCTCAACTATTTAAAATCCAACTCAAAGAAAGTTCACACTTTTGTTATCTGCATTTCTGCTCAGCAATATTCCATCTCACAAGAGTACCAGTTGAATGGAAGGATCCCCATAAAACCTACTGTATAAGAGATATCCATGACACCCCTTGGAAGAAAATACTCATGGTCAGTATGCCTAACCATTTGTTGACCTATTAGAAAGTTGGGGAACAAAACAAAGTTCACAAGGCCACGTGGTCTGGGAAGGAACCATTGGCTTTGGCAGAAACCTTTAGGCCACTATAAAGACAATGGCTTTAGTGATACATGAGGCAGAAGAGTGATACATGCTGAACCCTCTCAAAGCTGTGAACACTGACTTCTGATTGACCCAAGAAAAACACCAGCAGGAGGCTCTAGTGCCACCCCATGTAGGAGGTGACACCAATTGAAGGGACAGCGAGAAGGCTCAGATTTAAAAGACCAGGTATTGGGTAAAAAGCATCGTCAAGGAAGAAAACTCAAGATGTTTGAGTTGAAAACAGGTAAGAACAGAGAAGCTCTTGCTAAGAAGCATATGGGAACAGCACCAGCCTGTGGAGGCCCAAAGAGGCCAAAGGTCAGAGAGCTTTGGACTTGTATTTAGTTCATTCAAGGTTTTAGCGTCCCACCTATATGCAAATCAGAATTCTGCTCTCACAAGTCTATTGTCAACAGGTGTGGGTACTTGCCAGACCTAGTGCTTCTGAAATAGGGAAGTAGTTGGTTCCCACCTAAAACAAGTCTAAGGATCCAACTAAGTTTCAGTTCCCTTTAAGGAAATAACTTGGGATTCCACCCAGGGAGTGGTTTGCCTACAGAGTGTTTGGTCTAGGGCACGAGTCAAGGGCATGAGCCAACTTTCAATTTGTATGTTAATGGTCTTTTTGTTCTACTCCTACCTTTGGGAATCAGGGGTTTATTAAGCTGTTGGAAATTTTCAGTACTCACTGACATTCCCTCCCGATACTATCCTATATGTTTCTGATTTTTATTATTTTGTTCGCGTCTTCATATTCCTTACTACACTCTGGAAGAGGGTATGTTTGCCGAGGCTGGCCCCCAACACCAGCCTGAGTACCAAGCACTGTGGGATGCTGTGAATTTATTTCCACACAGCATTACAACAATATTGGGTAAAAACTACTATCATACTCATCTTGTAGGTAAAGAAACGATTAGGCAAATAGTTTGACCACAGAGCTCAGTAGGTGAATGTCAGACTAAACCAGGAGGATCATCCCATAGGCACTATCCTGGCACTAGGAGGCTGCTGGGAGAAAGAACACGGAGACATCTGTGATGGACAGCTGAGAAGGGATTAAAGAGACTGCTGGGGCACGCTAGAAAATAGAAGGCAAAATGAATCCACTTAAAACCACAGATGCAGATTAACAATGTGAACTCAAAGTTATTACTTTCTCCCTGGTGAGATGAAGAACTAGAATTTTTAAAAATTTATATAAAATACACACACACACACACACACACACACAAGCATACACACACACCACCACGAGCTTATTTGCTCGTAGGTCTGTCTGGCAGCTGAGAAGTCCAAACTCTTGGTGCCAGTCTGCTCAGCGTCTGGTAAGAGGCTCCTTGCTACATTACCACCATGTCAGAGATGGTGAAGTGAAGCAAAGCAAGTATGTCCTCTCTTCAAGACAGGGGGAGCCCACCTACCTGACTCACGTAATCATCCTGTCCTCATTATTTCCTAAAAGCCCCACCTCCAAGGATCATTAACATAAAACTTGGGGATTAAGTTCCAATGTTAATTTAAGGGGGCATACTAAAACAACATTATCATTATTAACCTGACTACACAGATGATCATTCCTTACACTGTCTTAGTGTTAGTAATAAAAATTTAACTTGATTCTGGTAAAGGACTAACACAGAATAACTTAGTCAAAATGCTGGCATTAACAAATTCAGTGGTTATCCAGGGAAATCTAGTTTCCCTACAATTCCTTTGGCCTGGACTATTTAGACCATGAAATCTAAAATGGTAAAGATGAGCCCAGGTAAAACCATGTGGCACTGAATCTACTGTCTGGTCCCACAGGTTCATCTCACAATGTTCCTCGAAAAAGAGGAGGCCAAGCAGAAGAGTACAGGAAGCTGGGGGTACCAATGACCCGAGAGGCAAGGGATTCAGAAAAGATCCCAAGAAAAGCAGGAAAACATCTCAGTCCTGAGGCCAGAGAGATGATGGGTCAGAATTGGAAGAAAAACAAACAAACAAACAAAAAAACCCACAAACTTGGTCAAAAAACAGAAAGTGAGACAATAAACTTGGATAAGCTTGGCCAGTCAACTTTAGTGGAGCATTAGGTCTGCAGTTGCTGGTAGAGGGACATTTATCCCAAAATGGTGGTTCCGACTTACCTCGGAGGTTACAAGAAAGCACGCAGCTAGGACTGAACTATAGACATTCACTACGATGCACAGGGAGCAGACAGGACATGACAACCACAGGGGTGGCGAGAACATCCTAGCATCCCATTCAAATGTCTTCCAGATGAGAAGCAACACATGACATTATTCTAAAAACACCAACCCCATCTGTTTTTATTCTATTTGTCCTTTGCACGTAGAATTAATGCCACAGTATGTGTTAAGAAAATACATTTCTGGAGAGAGAGTGTTTTAGTAGCAAAGTTCCAGACTGGGCTCACACCAAAAAACCTTCATTTCTCAGCATATGTTCCTGTGGGATGTTGGACAGGTCAACAGATTCTCCAAGTCTCAGTTACTTTCACCGAGAGAAAAGAATAACACCATTTATTTTTTTAAAAGGCTTATTAGATCAATGATATTGCAATTCAGGTAAAAATTGTTACTTAAAGATCAGCTATTTTGGAATCTGCCTCTTGACTAGTTGTAAAGATTTTTGACATGGAAGAAAATTTTCAGAATCAAAGGGTAGACACACAAAAGATTCAGTTACATGTAGCAGGAAAAGTAAGAAGAAAAGAAAGAGAAGAGACTACTCTGAGCTCTTCTCTCACTTAGTGATAGAGAGAACTATGGACAGCTCACCAGCCAATCAAATAATGGGAGAGGTGTCAAAAACATTACAGTAACAAGAGGGAGCTTTGTGTTCCTAGTTTGAACACTTGAGACATTAACATGGGATCAATGGAAATTCCCCCAGAATGTTCTCTGCTGCACCCACAATTCACCAGTAGGAGGCGCTGAGGTCTCTGTACTCACAGATGAGCACCAAGGGAGCCTGAACATTAAACACACGGGGTTTTCTTCAAGAGAAGGAATGCATAATCTATTATCTTCCCCAAAGGCTGAGAACCAAAATGGTTAATAGCCTGGTGACCTTTGGACTATCTATGCGGTTAGAGATTGCACTGGATCCTCCCCTAGGTCCATACTGTAAGCTTGTTTTTCTCAGTCAATCCACAGAACCCATATTTATGGGTCACATTCATCTGTATTTAGCTTACTTTATTCCTCAAAGAGATTTATGTATGTTTTGCTGTACATGAGGGATAGAATTAATTATCACCAGAATACATTTTCACCAAATTGTGCTATGCTTAAATATGCCTAAGTAAACTACTGGGGATCAGACTCCAGAAGTCTGAATCAACACTGACTAGTGAGTTGTGCTAAATGGAACTAGCTTCTTGCCTCCTGCAGACTGAGGTTGCAGAGACACCTGCATACACCCTTTATAATAATGCCTGGTAAATAACTAAACAGAGAGAGATGTTGGAAGGTCAATTAGAGAAGAGCCATCTGGTCTACCATAGTGTATGACAAAGTGCTGATCAAGTGAACTGACCCTAGGAAATGGCTCTTCTGGAACTTAGAAAGCAAGCTACTTGAATAGAAACCTGGAAATTGTTTCACATCAAATATTCTACATCAGGTGCTTTAAGAACTTTGCTTAATCTTCACCATCCAAGACAAGAAAACCAGGGAGAGTGTGCTGACAGTATCTGCGGCCATAACCTACCATGGAGATTACAGAGATTACAGACTACTTTGAAAGACAAGTAATGTGAAAATAGGCACTGAGGGAACTCAGCTATGGAAAAACGAAAGACAGATGCTAGTGGACAGTCCTGTTAATACCAAACAGACCTAAATTATTAAAATAGCTCTGACAGAAGCAGCTGCCAATCAGCCCAAAGATCCTGTCCTCTGAAATTAAATTCTAGTCTCAAAAGAAAGGGAATGCTATAGTCTTACAGTGGCAGAAATCTAGCAAATATACAAGGCTCCCCAAACCACAACATTGGTTGGAGGCTAAAATATGAAACAAGGCAGCAATGTAGCTCAGGGATAGAGGAGGTGCATTAGCATGGGAGAGATCCTGGGCTCAGTCACCAGTTCCGCCTGCCTACTCCCTGACCCCCCTACACATACACAAGCATACAAACTTTAAAATTAAAACTGAAACTAAAGTAAGGCTCCCAGTTTCTAAGTGGTAGCACAGAGCCATCCGCAAATCCAGTTCTAGGGAAGCCAACACCCACCCTCAGGCACAGGTACACACATGGTACATATATATGAACACAAATAAACACATACACGTAAAAACATAAATCTTAAAAACAAAAAAAAACCTAGTTTTCTTTTTTTTTCCTAAAGAAATCTCTTACTACAGAAGACACACTATGGATAAACACTAAAAATCCATCCTGGTACTGTAATAGCCACCCCAGAAGAACAACACTGGAAAACTGCACACGTGGGAACACTTTTAAATACAGATGTCATTTCCCTTATCTGCTTCCTTCTCTTTGGGATCAATTTTCAAAGAACCCATTCAATGATTATTTCTACTCATCAACTAGTCCCATGGTGACCATGCAGCTCTTTAAGGTGCAATATTCTCTCTCATCACCAAACATCTCTATCATTAAGTTCTTGAGTCCACCCCATAATCTGCTTTCTTCTTTTTCTTCAAATATTTACTAGTACATTCATTTCGTTCTTACATAATTTGCCACTCAGCCAACTGACTTACTCTACTCCTCTTAAGTGAATGTCTTAGCCCCAAACCATGACAGAAAACACAGCACAGGATATAGACTATAGAGTAGAAAAGGCCAAGGAGAAACATCTTGACCTTGACCTGACTCTAGGACCAGGCTTTGAAATCCCAATCTCTGATCTTGCCCTAGAGTTAGGCTGCAGAATCCCACCAATCACTGAGGTCCTGAGCACAAAACCCCACCAATCCCTGAATTTGCCTCAGAATCAGACCACCAAAACCCACTAATCCCAAACCGCCCGGGGAAAGCTCCACCGCTGCCCCCAAGAAACCCTATATAAACTCTGTACCCTGTTCAATTTGCTGCTGCTTCTCACAGGAGGCAGCCGCCTCCCTCCCTCCCCCGGGATTCTCCCTTACCAATAAATCTCGAGTGAGGTTTGTTACGCAGTATGACATTTTCGCTGGAGTCGAGCCCAGGTCTAACAACTTTCCCTGGAGCCGGAGCAGATTGAACCAAAGTAGAACTGTAACGGTTTTACAAGGAAAGCTTTCTCCTAGTCCAGCAGAATTGTAACACTCTGGGGGACCTAAGTAGAGCTGTAACACCCCCCAACCCCTCTCCCACCCCACCCCAGCAGCCTGAGCAGAGCTGCAATACTTCCCTGGAGCAAAGGAGAGCAAGCTGAGCTGGGACAGCTTTGATGGGGAAACCCTCCCCTGCCAGAGCAGAGCTGCGACACCTGCACTGGGGAAACCTTTCCCTGGAGCAGGGCTGTAAGCTGCCTTACAGTGATTCTGTGGTCTTCCTCTTCTTCAGCTCCCTACTGCCAGGATACCTCTCCATCTGAGCTCCAATGCTTACACAGACCACTCGACTTTGTTCCAAAGAAAATATATTCAAGTACAGTTATGAGTACCCCATAATTAGTGTAATCACCTCTTTTTTTTAAATAAGCCTCTGTATCTTTTTTCTTAAATATTTATTTATTTATTATGTATACAATATTCTGTCTGTGTGTATGCCTTCAGTCCAGAAGAGGGCACCAGACCCCATTACAGATAGTTGTGAGCCACGATGTGGTTGCTGGGAATTGAACTCAGGACGTTTGGAAGAGCAGGCAATGCTCTTAACCTCTGAGCCATCTCTCCAGCCCAGAATCTCCCTCTTTAAATAACATAAGAATCAGGACTTCATGGGCAAATCCAAGGCTTCATGTGAGAAATACACTATAACAGAAACTAGTTGTGTTCACTATGGCATTGGGTGTCACAAACAATTCTCTGGATTCAACTCTTGTATCCTGTTACCTGCAAAGCAGCCATATCATTTTAATTTTTTATCATATTTATTTATTTAGGGTGTGCATGAGGGGGTGGGTCATAGCACAACTTGTGGGAATCATTTCTCCCCTTCCACTATATGGATTCTGAGCTCCAAACTCCAGTTTTAAGGCTTTGTAGTAAGCGTCCTAACTGAGCATCCTGCTGATCGTATATAATTCTTCTACAACACAAGTGTGTTAGTATCATTACGTGTCAGTGCTTTATCACACTTGAAATTAAATCCACACACTACTGGTTCCATCTGAGACCCTGTTTATACCTCATTGGACAGCTCTCCCCAGCCATTACAGATACTTTGGGGCTCAATGAAGCCAAAGAAATAAACTCACCCTCCAACACATGTTATGTCTCCTACCTGGAACATTCTTTTTCAAATACTTACTTGGGGTTGTCTGCCATTTGACTCAAGTGTGTGCGGAACTGCTGTCTCATCCAGGGCCTTTCACAATTACCCAATCTGAAAATACCACCTGTGCCCTATTTCCAACACACCAAAGCCCTTACGCTGACTCGTGGTCTCTAGCTCCCTTACACTAGCTGACGCCAGATCCCGGGCTGTTTAGTGGCTGCCTCACTCTGCCCAGACTAATCACTGTACTAGAGGCCTTGTCTTGCTGCAGCATCCCCCAGGGTCTAGCACTGCTGGCTTACATACAGCAGGTTCCTCAGTGAACTCAAGTTGAATGAATGGATGGATTTTAAATGAACACACTCTATTTATATCTGCCAGGCCCTGTCACTGCATCAGGATATAAGTGGGAATGATGAACATGGCATCATTTCTTCCTTTAAGGAAAATTAAAAAAAAAATCTGTCACTGAAGGAGACACATGCAGAACCGAGAGAATAGAAAGTGCTATGAGCTGAAGGTGTTTCCAGGGAACTGGAGTAGCTGCAGGTACAATAGGGGAGACTCAACTTTTTTGTGAAGAGCCCTGAGCTTCCAAGCTAAGAAGCTGTGTCTTCATCAGATTCCACAGTGTGGACCCCAGTTAGAAATGAAAGGAGGAGACATACCTAAAAATAGAACTAGAATTGACCGAACTCATTATTTAGACAACACTAGCTGAGTTGTTCTACATTTATAGAAAATGCCACTGGCCAGAGAAGGGGGAAAACAACTTAGGAAACACAGCTCACAAATCTGGACTAGGTCCTGGAGAGTCTGAGGCACCCTGATCACCACACTTGGTCTTACCCTTGCCTTAATCAGAAAACCTGACTTGGAAACCTCGAAGCTGCCTTCAGTCAAGGGTTGGCAATGTCCTGACAGGGTAGGGCCGCAGGAAACATGCAGGGGTGAAAGGAAAATTAGCTGAAAGCCACACACTGAGCCCCGAGCTGCAGCTCCACCGGTCTGCGAGCTCCAAATACTCTTTATGGTGCTTTCTTAAAACAAGGGGTACCTGGTTTGCAGTGAAGTCTGACACAAAGGCAGAGATTTCCTGGTAATTTTTCCTAGTCAATGGCTTGAAAGTCCAATTCTAAATGAGGAGACAACATTATTTACAATTTTAAAAACCAAAAAGAGGTTCAGAACCTACGTTCACAGTGAAGGACAACTGAATACAACATAAGACAGAACTGACTGTCACAAATTCAGAATCAAAGTGTTCAGAACCCTACAAGTCTAGCTAAAGGACTTATTGGTGGCAGATGTTGCCCCAAATTCCAGTGTTCTCACTTCTCAATTCCTCATCATCTTCATCTTTTCTCTTATGTTAGAAAGTACAAAGGGAGAAGGAATAGGGGGCCTTTTTAAGGACTCCAGGATTCTTAATGTCAGAATAATTTGGGGGGCGGGGATGGGAATTTGGTCTCTGTTGGGAACATAATACCAACCAACAGCTTTGATTCTGAGGAGCTGAGTAAAACAGTTAATGGTAAACCATCCAGCTGGTAGATGCTGGAGAGATGGGCCAAAGTCAGAAGAAACACAAAAACAAGGAAAGTTAGGGAGGGCATAACCAGAAAGCTCCAGGTTTTCAAACCAATCCATAAATGAAACTGTCACATAGCAACAGCCAATTAGCTGTGGGGGGTGGGGGGTGGGGGTTGCGTGTCCAAGGGTTAGCCTTCGTGATGATAGCAGACATGGCAGTCATCAACATACATGTCCTGCTCTATCAGTTCGTACCCTCTTCCCTCTTCCACGCCTGGAGTGCACATACATTGGGAGAGGTCACAGACAGTCAGGGTCGGGGATGCTTAGGACAACAGTCTAAGGTAGAAACTAGAGTGAAGGCCTTAAAGAATCCTTAGTACCTGACTACTCCAACCCTATCAGAGTGGCTTACCTGCAATGTTAGGGCCAATCTAAATGTTTTCTAGGACAATAGGAACCTTGACTGAGAAACTATTATTTTTCTTGGGAGGGGAACAAGGCCCCTGAGTTGAAAAAGTTCATCTAAGCCACCATGCAAAGCCACAGCTGGGGCTAGAACCCAGGCCGCCTACTCCAGCATGGAATTAGCTGTGTAGAAGGCATTCCAACTGGTTTATTGTGGTTGAGCAACTTAAATAAATAAATTACTATAATACTGGTAGTAAGTACCAGGAGAATACCAAATTAGAATATTTAAAGAGAAGCAGATTTGGGGAAAATTCCCTGCTAGAAAAATAAAACATGTAGAAATTAGTCCTATGTTTAGGAAATCCATTCAGAACAAGACTGAACTCATAAAACACCTCAATTCCGCAGTAAGTCTAACTTATTGTGTTATATTCAGGGGCAATAGATTTGCCTCTGTGTACGAATTTTGGTGAAAAGCCAGAAAGTGAACTGGCGAGAAAACAAATTTTAAGGGGAAAACAAAACAAAACAAAAAAACCTCAGTAAGCTTAATTTGAACTGCCCTTCCCTCTGTGAAGGAGAAGCATGGGGAACAGTTTCAGGCTTTTAGGGAGGAAGGGTGAAAAGCTAAACCGTTCCTAAGTGAGAAGCAGGACTAAAGCTGTCAGTCAACAGAATGTACGCAAGGAATCCCAAACATTGCTAGCTCGGAAGCCAATTCCTCTCAAAGCCAAAGCAACAACATTGTTTTTTTTTTTTCCTTCTTCAACTAGATAGCAGAGCCCATCAGTTCCACTTCAAATTCTACTTAGATGATAAATTCATCAAACTAGCCCCCAGTGACAAAGTGAAGATGGTACCCTTCCCTTTCTACTTGTGGATGTCTGACTTCATGAACTGAGAAAGAGTTTATCCAACACCAGGAAAACACTCAGAGCCAAACGGAACAGAAATGCTCCACCTGCATTTTTATATTTTATTATCTTGGAAGACAATTTAATATCCAGCCATTGTTCGGCTCAGGCAACTCCGCCTACCGGAGAAACTCAAAACAGCTGGTGGCTCCATCGTCAGAAGCTGCCCCAGAGTGACAGTTCCAGGTCTGTAGGGAAGCAGCCCCAGTTCTGACCTCAGCCCCAGGCATGGCCCTGTTCACTATGTGGACTTGGTTATGGTGCCCCAGGTGCCACAGCAGCAAGCTTGGGCTGTGGCCAGGGCCCAGTGGTACCGCTTACTGATGCTCCCAGTCCAATGGGTAGGGCAAAATGGTCATTCCCAACTACACACAGGGAAGCCACAAGATGTTCCACTCAGGGGGAAAAACCGAGACACCAAGAACAAGAGCAATGAATTAAAACCAGGGGAAGACACTTACCAAAGCAAATAGCTCACTTTAGGAGATCCCTGTCATGATTACAGCTTGGGACATAAGAATCACTTTGAATCCAACTAAAACCAAATACAGACTTACTGAGAAACTCAGAGCTAGCCATGCGCTGCTTTAAGTGCTACACACTCTATAAGATGCGGTCATACAGGTTCCAGTACATTCTACCTGCTTAAGTTAAATGAGATATCAGTTTTCCCCAACCAAAGTCATTAGAGAACGGCTGTCTGATCTACGCATCAAAAACTATGAGGACATACTGATAAGGTTCTGGGTCTGGCTGGGGGTGAGGAGGAACTATTCCACCACTCACAGCTCACCTGCCAACTGTCAATGCACCTGAGTAACCACCAACCAAGACTAGGTAGCTTTATCATACCTCCCCTGCCTCCCATAATTTAACAGCTTTTACTCTCTGAAGATGTCTGAGTGTTTTCTGAAAACAGACCACCATCAGTCATGGTCTTAATTCTGGAGGAACTGTATCAAACAGGCAACAAATACAATATTCTCTCAAAGCTGTAGAAGCTTTAGTTAGTCCCATGGGGTATGCGGTTTCAAAATTATTCACTATGCTGTGATTTCAACACTCGGGTAAATTTCATTTCCAAACCATGACTAGATAGCTAAATGCAAACTCATCATCGCTGGATCTTAAGACTATGGTTTACTCTACTTACTTGTATTTTAAGAGCAGCCACTGAATTAACCAGAGTCCTACAAGGATCATGCCGTTAATTTCGCAAATAGAAAAGGCCCACTGCACCCGGTTAAAATGGTCAAAAAACGTGTCCGGTAGTGGAGGCTGCACCTCCTTAGGAGGTACTCGTTCATGGACGACCGAGATCATCACGGTAGTGAGGACGAAACAGGAAAGTGCATAAAGAAAGGCCAGAAAGGTCTTGCCCCACTCCATAGGGTACTGGGAGCGCTCTGGTTCTGGCATGGGGATCTTTATCATCTCTTTCCTATACCCGTTTGGCATTCCATTGGGTTTAATCTTGATGCTGAAGCTGCCATCAGGGTCGGGAATGTCGACGCCAACGCTGAGGTGCCCATTGGCGTGGCCATTCTTGTGTGCTTCAATATGGTGCTCCATTTTCAGGGTCTCAATCATGTCTAAGAGTCGCTGCCCGTTGTCAGACGAGACTCGGCACAGTGGGGGCTTTTTGAAATCCTCTTGGGTTAGGTTGATCAAGTCCTGGCCTGTGAAATGCTCTAGAGGTTCACAGTATTCTGGCATAGCATTCTCCAGCAGCCAGTCTGCCACCTTCTTGGGTGACCAATAAACCACTTCCTTCATGGTACTGGCAGACAAGACGCAGCACCCCCAACTTGCGCTCAGACGTTAGCAGTCACTGTTCGTACAGGGCAGGACACTATCCCTCCTGGGCCGGGTCATCTTGTTGGGTCTCATGAGCAGAGACTCAGTTGGCAAGGTGGTCAGAGCAGTCTAAAACTTGTCGTGGAGCGGTATTTGGACATTAACTCGCCTCATTTCTAAATAAGATTCTTCCTTCTGTGGGAGGAAAAGAAAAGGTTAGGACCATGGGACTTCCAGATCAGTTCCTTCAAAATGCAAAGAGGCTGGAGGTACATTAATAAAAGCACGGGAGGATGGTCATCGGCGATGTGGGAGGATCATCTGTCTATGTGTTATTTTCATTGGTTAATAAAGAAACTGCCTTGGCCTTTTGATAGGCCAGCCCTTAGGCGGGTGAAGTAGACAGAACAGAATTCTGGGAGGAAGAAAGAAGAGTCAGGAAGACGCCATGACTCTCCTCTCTAAGATGGACGCTGGTTAGAATCTTCCCAGTAAGCTACCACCTCATGGTGCTACATGTGAGAATTAGCCAATAAGAGGCTAGAACTAATGGGCCAGGCAGTGCTTAAATAAATACAATTTG
>LOEQ01000610.1:588216-603700 GCA_001685075.1 Bramus lutescens | reverse complement strand
GGTATAAGCTAGCTGTGCGGGAGCCAGGTGGGACGAAAAGCAGGCCAGCCTGCTCACCTAATCACTACACATCGGTAAACTGTTTCAAATGTATTAGTTTCAAGCTTTAACGATTCCCTGGTCTAAGTCTTCCATGAAAGTTCATTAAGTTGAATCTGAAAATGTGTATGGTCAGGGACAGCAGTGGATGGATCTCCCAGGGAGTACTTATTAAAATAACACAACAGACTCTGGACGCTGCTCAGCAGAGACCATTGGTTCTCTCTGTACCTAACACACTTCCATGACATCATAGGAAACAGCCTGGCAACCTTGCTGACTCCGTCAGTCCCTCTGCTGGGGAATGTTGAAAATGTGCACAGAATGTGGCATCTTAGGTGTCACAGAAGAAAATCAGAGAAATGCTGGTCTTAAGATCATCTGGTCCAATACAACTTTACAAGGCGTTTTTGTTCGTCTCTTGCCAAAAAAAAAAAAGCGCCACTAGTTCACTTTTTCCCAACATGTGTGAACCCTAATACAGAAAGGAGTACCACGGAGGCTGACTGGATTGGCACAACACGGGCAGAACCCAAGGCCAAGGCTCAGGTGATCTTTCTATGAGTTCTATAAAAGTCAAAGGACTTGCCCATAGTTGAATGTATAAAGGGGATGTAAGTTCAGTGTATGTATTTGTGGTGGTTTAAAAGAAAATGGCCACCAAAGGGAATGGCACTATTAGGAGGTGTGGCTTTGTTGGAGGAAGTGTGTCACTGTGGGGTGGGCCATGAGGTCTCTTTTTCTTAAGCTTCTCTCACTGTGACAATTAGCCATTTTCCTGTTGTCTGTGAGATGTAGCACTCTCAGTTCCAGCACCATATCTGCACCTGCACTTGGCCGTGCTACCCTTCATGATCATAATGGACTGAACCTCTGAAACTCAATTAAATGTTTTCTTAAAAAGACTTGCTGTGGTCATGGTGTCTCTTTATAGCAATAAAAACCGTAACTAAGACAGAAAGTGTTCATTAAAATACTTAACCCAGTGGCATAACAATCAAAGGCCTAAGCTCTAGTTAAGACCCCAAGGGAAGGACGCACACATACATAATAGATGCAACCAGAGGCCTTGAGTAATGCATAGTACTGCAGAAAACACAGACCAGCTAGGTTATGCTTGATGATTCTAAGTGTGTTCCTATTTTTCTGCCACTGATTTCTTTTATAAGTGCATACTAATTTTATAACAATCATTAAAAAAATAAGGAAAGCTCAAAGCAAAAGCCCCCAATGTCATATGCAGGCCACATAGCTATGAAACGTGTGGCAAGCGGCATCTCTCCTGCTTGCCTCACTGTCTGGGCTTCAGCCTGTTCCTCTTTAAAATGGGTGCAGTAACAATAAAATATTTCTTTCAGAGGGTTGCTGTCAATCGCTGGGTCTACATATGAAAGCGGATGAAACAGCTGAGCTTTTCAGGAGGTTGGAGGTGCACATGTCTTTTTATCCTGTTTCAAATCATCAGTCATATGCAGTAGGCTCTGTCTACTTTATCTCCCGCTACAACAAACTCTACCACCTGGACTTTTTCTGACATGATTATTGCTATGCTAACTACAGAAGGTGCTCCACACACCTAGAAGTTTAAAAGCTGGAAATTACGAGTGACATTGTTTCCCTAAGAGTGTGTTCATGGAACTGTATCTGGTAACGTGTACTGTGCCTTAAAAGGATAGTTCTTCCACCAAGTACACTCAGTACACACTGTCTGTCATCTTCCCACTGTGCACACATTAGGAAGGTACACACTTGAGGCATTCCCAAGTAGAGAGAATGCTTTTGTGGACTTCTCAAAATGACCTCCAAAAGCTTACCTACTCTCTCCATCCATTTTCTCTCCAGTCTCACACCAAACCCTCAAGTGGACTCTAGACTGAGGACAGACAGCATGTGCCCTCCCAATTTCTTATAGCACCAACAGCAGTACCAATCTTAAGGAAACACCCCAGTCCCTCCCAAGTATTGGAGGTGCTGTATACCCCCCATCCCCATCTCACTCTCTCCTAGCTAAGCACCTGCAGATTCCCAGAAGCAGCTGAGTGATTTACAAAGGCAGCTACTTCAAGCAGCCACAGATTTCATGTCCCCAGGGCTCAAAAGCCACTCAGCTAATAACCGGCCAATAGCTTCACAAACACCCCTAGCATTGTGGAGACTGTAATGGAAAATAAGCCCAATAGTGTCACTAATATTGAAATGTCTTTTAAGCTACCTTGGACAGTCAAGGAAATTATGAGCATTTTCCAGAGAGAAAGTCCATGTGACTTCTGCATATGCATAACCATTTCCAGGGAACCTCAACTGTGGTGAATTTGGCCTGAGTGCCAAAGGCGTGCATACCAAACCTGAGTCCCTGCACAGGCTGTACAAGAAAGGGGGTCTGTCTCATAGGCATTAGACCCACGGCCTGGCCTCAAACACTCCCCAGGACATCTAGGGTAACTGTTTGTGAAACCCTCAACATCTACAAAAGGATGCTAAAGAAAAATCTCGACTTCATGTTCAGGCCCAAGGCAGAAGGACATTGGCTTTCTTCTAAGTTCCACATCCCATAATTCTTGCCTGGCACTGGAAGCGTGCCAGTGTCTGAAGCCCTCAGAACCACAGACTACACAAAGGCCAAGACATTTATCACTTCTCTTTGATAGAGAAATAGACAAGCTATTTCTTACTGGGTGATAACAAACAAACTTCAAAACAGAAACAAATCAAATTGTGGGAGATAATTTAATATAGAGCTAAATATCTATCTGGCACATCAAGTACTTCAAACATCAACCAAATAGAGGAACAAAAATCTTGTAAAGTCACATCCATCAAATCATTTTTGATAGCCAGGGGAACTCTCCAAAATATGCTACAAGATAGGCCAGCATCTTCTTCTATTCTGTAGCCAACAAGGATTAAAAAGGCATTCCCTCCCAAACAGAGATCCTGCACCTCCCCCAATCTGGGGTACCTTCCCTCCTCAGTGTTCTACACCCAGCCCTTTCCACATCCCCCAAATCCCTTCCTCACTAACATCGGTGACACACACAGAATCTAACCACCTGGTTGGTGTGTCTGTGTGGGAGACCACTTGGATGATGCTCTGCAGGATAAACACGTCAGGCAGCCAATACTGGTACCTCAGTGAGTGAAGTCCTTTACGTGTTCCCAGGCTCTTCCAACTCAAAACAAACCTAGTAACTATCTCACCCACCTTCACACAGGCTACAGCCATGATGAGAATCCAGTCACATTACAGGAATAAAAGCCTCGGGTTTCTCCATTAAGAATCTTATTCTTTAAAGAATGCCCTACCTTCTTTTTCAGGGACCATCTGGGCCATGGTACACGTCACACATTTATGGAAGCTATCCTTTCAGATAGCATCTCTAACATCCCATAGCTCCAACACAGGGCTAAAGACCATTTTCCAGTTTCATGAGGAAACAAACCTTTATTCTAAAGTGAGCTTGGAATCACACACGTGTGTGCTGTTTTCCCATAGCTTATGCTCAAGTTAGGAAACTGGGAAAAGTCATTCTGGGGAAGTGACCTCGTGGACAGGGGCTTAGCTTTTTAACAGCCACTGCGAACAAGCGTGTTCAGAGACTCCAGTGCCTGGCTGGAGACACAGAAGTGAGAGAGCCATTGCTCCCCTGGCCTCACTCACTCAGTGGAGATGGCGTGAAGCATTTCCACATGGAGACAGGCAAAACATCTCCACAGCTTGGCCTAGAAGACAGTTCATCTTGGGCAACAACACCCATCATCATCTGGAAAAGCCAGGCTGAACTCATGTACGACTGAGTTCTTACTGGACTTAGAGCACACAATGGGAGAGGAAAACAAGAATGAAAATGAAATAAACATTTCCTCCTGAAATATCCCAAAATTTAAGAGAAGGTATGGGAACTCTCATCTCTAATTTTTAGAGACAATGTAGAGTCAGATTTTGATTTGTCTAAACTTTTATCCACAGGGAAGAACTGGCTCTACAGCCAAGGGTTTTGCAGAACACTTCCGTTGCCCAACAGTCAACGGCCTCAAGCATGGTGCACGGCATCTAAAGTCCTCAGCAGCTCCATTAATGAAAGGCAGACCAGAGCACACGTTCATTACAGGGTCGAAGCCCAGCAGGACTTCCTATTTGGTCTTAACCAAGTGAAAAATAACTGTACAAAATTCAACTGGACTCAGATTCTTAAAATACTATACTTTTAATACTTTTAATACTATAAAAGCCTTTTGATGGTATGTCACACCACCGTATAATGAATTTATAGTTAATAATGAAAGCCTGATCTCCATGGAAAAAAGATAATACGCTAAAGCAATCATTCTGGAAATACAAAGATGACTCAACCAGGCAAAAATCACAAAATAAATCTTTTAGGGGTATTTGCTTACACTTCTTCAAAAGGAGCTATTATATGGCCTTGTCACCTGGAAAAGTCTAGAAATAAAATAGCACTGTGATAATAAAAGCCTGAAAGAATTAAGAGTGATATAAAACTAAAACATCACACCAGCAGTCTCAGTACGAGTCTGAGGCAGGAGGACAGCAAGCCTGGGGCCAGCCTGGGCTACCTGCCAAGACCTAATCTCACAAACCTGTAACAACACTACAACATCTCCCCTAAAAGACTAGAATTAGGTATTGGTTACAAAATGAAATCCAAATTATTAATTTATATCACTTTACTATGAAACAAACTGACATTTTGCAAAAGCTTCAAGTTTAGACAAAGGTTTCTGAATCTACTAGAACTTTCCATAAATGTCAATAACAACCTAATTGACCTCCTAAGTCAATGTAATGCTTACTTCTCCACGAGTTCAATTTAGATATCTGCTGGAATGCTTTTCTTTTCCAAAGCAGCTCTAGTAGGTTGCACCTTTTCTTATTTAGTACTTCAAGAACTAATTTAAGTAAGAGTTTGTGAAATTACATGTGAAAGAACAGAGCAACAATATCGGCCGAAAGAGCTACACATGCGCTTCTACAGTCTGGGGAGTTTTAGAAGATTCCTCTGAGCTGCTATAACCTTTGCTCTGGCCTTTACTTTCAATTGCTAGTGCATGCACAGCTCACAATCCCACAATCCAGCTTTGGTTCACAAGGAAAATCTTCCCTTCTGAAAGCAGCTCCTCTAGCTAAGTGTATGCTGACCTACTTTGTGGAGCTTTGCAGAGGGCTCGCTTTACAAAACATACACCTCTGCCTTCTGGTCTACTCAGATGGCGAAGACTTCGGCTCTGAGAAGTTCTGCACGTGGGGACATCGTTCCGTCTCCACTCGACCTTGTGGATTTAACTGTGTTTAACACTTAGATTTCACACTATCTGTAGAGAATTCCTCCTCAGTGGCTGCCCGACTGTTTATCTAATGGTTTCCCTGTTTAACTCTCTACTCCCACAAATGCTTAAAGTACAGTGAGACATAGCAACCTTCAATGTCCCTGGGTGAAGGTGACTTTGGGTTGGTAAAATTAATAGGACACTACAACAAGAAAGCAGTCATGCCAACCATGTTCTATGAACCATGGTTCCGTCTACTTCAGAGAACCCCATCACCAGCAAAGTCCACTCAACCCAGGCATTTCATGATAAGGTGTTCCTATAAATATTCAGTAATCAGAGATCCTTATTACCTAAAGTATCATTTAGTACAACAAAAAATTAGAAATACATTAAAAATTCATTATACAATACATGACTAAGTCCCCACTAGTAACTGCAGCACATTTCTATATTTATAGTGATATTTACAATTTTATGAAGAGAACATCAGCTATAAAACAGAGTATCGATTTTGTTTATATATGTACGATAAATACCATGGGATAAAAGTCAAGGCATTATTTGTTAACTTCCTGTTGTCCCATAATAACAGAATTATAAAATAATGTTCTGCTTCCCCCCACAATATCTTAAAATCTCTCTGATAAGTACCTTTTACTCTTGCCTAGAAAAGAAAAAAATAAATAAATCTTGTCACTCTTCTAAGTATATTGTTCTGAAATCTGAAGGTTGCACTGCAAGGCTGAAAACATGCTTCCTATACCAGCTTTCTTCAGAAATAGGAAATGGGCTTGACTAGAATCTATAGACACAACCCTAAGCCCTACATATGAAGAAACAGTACTGAGAAGTGAACCAATCTACCAGCAACGATAAGACTAAAGCCCAAACCTATGACAAAATTCCAGGCTGATATCCCCCACTGTCCAGAGCCAAGACAAGCCAGGAGAATTCTAACTGCCTACCACCGAGTCCCGCAGGGTCTGCCCAGTCAGGCAGCTACGAAACGGAAAGGACCACCTGGAAATTCTTCCCTGGTTGTTACAATGGGGAAACCCAGCCCACACAGCTCTCTGAAAACTCATCACTATAGCTTTCCTTGTGATTTGATTCTTAGAGCTCACTTAAAACTGAAGCAAATCTATTCCCACTCAACTAACCAGCTGCCTCTGCTGGGAGCCAGCAGGGCTCTTGTCCTGCTTGCCGGTTAATCTGTCATTCTTAGATGGGGTCTCACTCTAGTGGCACTGGACAGTGTCAGAGCATAGCCAATGCTTCAAATTTCAGCAGCTCCCATAGGAGCCGATGAGTACAGTGCCGATGTCGTCCGGCCAGAAGAGCTTCTCCATTTCTAACAAACCTCACTCTGTGCCTTTCCATTTTTCTTATTAAAAATCAAGAGTTCAAATCCCTAGATACCAGGTTTGTTAGCTGGACTATAAAGACATGTGCATAGCTCTCAATAGGTCATAAAAGTAAACCAAGGCTGTGGATAAAACCCAACCGGCTTATTAGCTTTTTTTTTTTTTTAAGCCCCAGGGAGCTGGAAATAGAGAGGTGGTGTATTCCCAGTGGTAAAGTGCTTGCCTGGTATGTGTGAGGCCCTAAAGTCAATTCCCAGCACCACAACAAACAAACAAAACCACAAAGCTTCGGTATAGATTCTACGGCAGATATACGCATAGAGCCTTCAACAGCCTTCCCAGTAGCACACTGGAGGCGAGCAGTTGTGAGACCAGGAACTGGACTTTTGGGTCTGGGAAGGCTGGAACTTGGCAGAAACATTAAACCGCTGCTTAGAGAGGACGGTTCTGACCAGTCCTGAATGCGATGCCTAGGGCCCCAGAGATGCAGCTTTCCTGAGGCCTTCGGGTGGGCTTTTATCATGATGCAGCTACAGGTGAGAAGCTCTTGCTCCTGCAAGTAACCTTTCACCTCAGACTCCAGTTAGCAACCAAATAAAAGCCCATTGGTTGGCTGGCTGTGGTGGCATACGCCTTTAATCCTAGGGTATGGTGGTACATGTGTTTAATCCCAGCACTCGGGAGGCAGAGGAAGGAGGATTTCTGTAAATTCTACCCTAGTTTCCAAAGTTCTAAAACAGTCAGGGCTACATAGAGAAACCCTGTCTTGAAACAAAACAGCCACGGTTCACCAACCTGGACTCTGTAGCAATCGTCTGTCATCGGCTCCCTTTTTGGAGTGAGCAGACTCTGTGCTGGTATGTGGGTGTGCTTTTATATCCTGAAGAAAAAGTTTCTCACATGACATTGCTCAAGAAAACACAAAAAGGAAAAAAGATCAAAAATATCTTTTTAAACTGTATAAATAATCATAAAAATCACTCAAAAAAACCCTGTAATACCAGAACTCAGGAGGCAAAGGCTGGCAGATCTCTGTGAGTTTGAGGCCAGCCTAGTCTACAGAGTGAGTTCCAGGACAGCAACAATCAGGGCTACAAAAAACAATAACAACAAACAAAAACAAAAACAAAAAAATGAAAAAAACACCTGAAGAAGGAATACAATTTGCCCAACAGAACGAGAAGCATCCAAGCAATCAAGCATTCCAAAACAGTAGCTGAAAATATATACTACTATTACCATTTCATATTAATTATCTCAAGGAAGAGAGAGAGCGAAGAAATAACAGACAAGCTTTTCACCATGGCTCTATTTTCTCCCACATCACTCCAGTCAGAACACTCAATCCCTGTCCTTGACTCCGGTATAGGAACCAGAGTATTCACGCTCACTCTGTTATCGACATCTAAAAGCGAAACCACGGAGTGTATCTTATAGCTTAACATACAGTAAGCATTTTCTCTGGATTTTCTAAGGTGTTCAAATTTCAAATATATCTCTCCCTTCCCTCAAACACCATGAAAATGTCCTTTAAGATGAAACATTTTGATTTATAAATTACTTTTCTCCAAGATAGCTTCTTCTACCTACAAGTAGATTTTTTTTTTGTCAAATACGTGATTGTTCTGACTCTGAAGTACAGCTGTTAATAACCTGTGAACTCTGGAAATTGGTGCCATGATCAGCACATTTGCCACAGATAATAAAAGCAGCTGTCTTAAAAGCAGGCTATGCCTCAGGTGAGGATCACCCATGTCAAACGGATGCAGGCAGAGAACCGTTTCCAAATTAATAGAAAAGTCCTTTGCATCATGTATTTATACAAAATCAGTTTCCCTCGGCCACTGAGGAACAGAAATGCCCACACTAGTCAGTTAGCTGCAAGTCTCCTGTGTCACCAAGGCAATTCTCCCATGCCATGCTTATAAACTCGACCCACTGAAGCAGAGAAGGAACCGCATTTAAAGGACATGACCCCTGGGACTGACACCAGGAGTAAAATTAGCAACAACGCACAGGCCCAGCTAGGAGAAATCAAGTTCAAGTGTCTCTCCCAAAATACATTTTGAATGCTTCTTCGATAACTGGTTAAGTTCAAACTATTTTAAGACCAGAGAACATTCAGGGAGGACTTCTGAATGAATGCCTCTTCAGCATGCCTGCATCCGTGGTCACAGAAGCACCGTGTCCAGCGTGCCTGCATCTGGGGTCGCAGAAGCACCGTGTCCAGCGTGCCTGCATCCGTGGTCACAGAAGCACTGTGTCCAGCATGCCTGCATCCGTGGTCACAGAAGCACCGTGTCCAGTGTGCCTGCATCCGTGGTCACAGAAGCACCGTGTCCAGCATGCCTGCATCCGTGGTCACAGAAGCACCGTGTCCAGCGTGCCTGCATCTGTGGTCGCAGAAGCACCATGCCCAGGGTGCCACTGCAAGCAGCTCTCCCGCTTCTCTTNGGGGGTAGGATTGAGGACTTCAAGGAAAGCAAAAGTAGATCTCTCCCTCTGCACACCCACAGCACGTCACATTTGTGTCTTTTTCAGGCAATCCCTAAAACTAAGCAGGCATTCATCAATTTCTCTCTAATTATCTGTGACTCCTTTGTTCTAAGACCTCGTAATCCAAACCATCTAAGACCCTTTTTTCTGAACCTCTTTTTTAACTAACAGTTTGAAACACAGACACACACACAAATCAAAGTTCAGCTGAGAGCCTTACCCATGATGCAAAGCAGCCCCACAGCACAGCATCTGGTTGCTCTACCTGTGAGCGCAGGTGTAAACCACCAGGGGGCAGCACAGCAGTAAGTAGATAACAGGCTGCACTAGCAGCCATCAGGTTATAAAGAACACTTCTAAGAGGATGTCAACTAGGTAATGAAACTCCAGGAACGAAAGCCTTTGCTTTCTGAGTCACCAACTGACATTCTTTCCCCAATACCCTTATGATTTCAACGTTCATACCATTAGCAATATAGCTATTTTTAAATATTTGAGCTATCCTGCAATGTCACAAAACAATTTCTAGGATCCCAAGGAAGTACAAAAGCTTAAATATCAGAGATCACCATTTACTAGAGAGATAAGCCCTAAGAGCTCCACTAGAAATATATCCTTGTCTTATATAAAATTTTAATAAGCTTTATTTCAATGCAATAAAATGAGAACTTCAATCGATGGTGATTACCGAATTACAACTAAATTATAAACATATAAGCTGTAAAACTCGTTAACAAAAAAGTATGCTAAAATAATTTTTTTAATGACAGAGATCTGAAGAAGCATGGCTAGGCTGTTCCGCATTGGGTCCAACAAGCTCTGTCCTGTTAGGAAGACCTGTGTGTCCATCACTATGGTGTGTCACATGGAAAGAACTGAAGTTCAAAGTAAGCATAGACGTTTTCTCGAGTCCACAGCGTTAAGAGTCTCTACTGGTAACACAGATGGTACAATTATATAAATCACAGCTTTAAAGCTACAGACAAAATACTCCGAAAGTAAAAAGATAAGCAGCATCACAGGACAAAATGTTTTTTTAATGATATAGATCACAAATATGAGATGCTCTTGAAAATCTGATAAAGTTTAAACAAACAGGGACCGTAAATCTTCCAGTCATACGCATATATAAAGCACACACATACAAGCACACACAGACACATATGTTAACTTGTATGAGGCTAGGTGCTTGATCATAGGAATACACACATGCACAGCCACACTAGCTCACAAAGAGAGAGAGAGAAGTTCAACCTCGTTAGTTAAAAACAATTAGACAACAAAAGAGGCTATGCTTTGGTAACTGAGTTGACGAAGAGGAAGAATCTAAATGAGAGATGGTGTTGATGAAAGTTCAAGTACTTTCCCTGCATGCTACTGGTTAGCTGGTCAGGAATCCACCCCCTGCATTTCTGTTTCAATCATCAAGGTTCAGGCAACATCACACTTCACTGGAGCTTCTGCCATGGTCTCCATTTTTGTGCCTGTACAAAGCCCCATACCCTCAAGCCCTGATTGTGATTCTTATCTTTGAAATCTCGCTCTTAAAATAAAAGGCACACTACATGGCTACAGGTTGCATAAGCCCCTTTCTGCCTTAGTACGGCTGAGTCCAGCCACTATACTGTGCTACCCTGCTCAATTTCCAGTTACTGCTTCAGAGCTGTGTGCGGAACATAATTACACAATTTCTTGCTTTTAAATCTGTTTTAGCAGGCATCTGAGTCACTGTTTTATTGCTGTGAAGAGACACCATGACCAAGACAGCCTTTATGAAAGAAAGCTTGGTGGCTTGCTTACAGTTTCAGAGATTTGATCCATTATTATTGGGACAGCATGCATGCAGGTAGCAGAGAGCTATAAGTTGATTCAGAGAGAGAGAGAGAGAGAGAGAGAGAGAGAGAGAGAGACTGGACTTGGCATGGACTACTGAAACCTCAAAGCTCACCCCCAGTGATACACTTCCTCCAACAAGGCCACACCTCCTAATCCTTTCAAATAGTGCCGCTCTCTGGTGATTAAGCACTGAAATATGAGCCAGTGGGGCCATTCGCATTCAGACCACAACAGCAGAAAAGGCAAATGGTTCAGGGCTCTGTTAAATGCCTTTTTAAAAAATATATATATATTTCTTTATGATTTTGTTTGTATGTGTGTAAGCATGTGCATGCTATAGGTATGCATGGGGATCAAAGTACAGCTTGTAGGAATTGGTTATCTTCTTCTACCCGTGGGCCTGGGTATTGAACTCAGGTCAATCAGGCTTGGTGGGCAAGCAGCTTCACTTCACCCACTGGACTATATCGTGGGCTCAAGAATTGAAATATTTATTTCTTCTTCCTTCTCCTCATCACTCCCTTTTCCCTTCTTTTTAAATGAGATAGGATCTCAAGTAGCCCAGGCTGGCATCAAACTCTTTGTAGCAGGGGATGACTCTGAAGTCCCCGTGCTTCTCCCTCTTCACTGAAAAGATTACAGGCTTTGCCATAACATTCAGGTGTTTTTTGTTCCTTAAGTACTGCAGACTGAACCATGCCTTTGTGTATGCTGGGCAAACATTCTACCAACAGGAGCAAGCCCCTTTCCCAGAAACAAACAAACAAACCCTAATTTCTAAAATTTACAGAAGGAACTAAGCACTCCAACAAAAATAACCAAAAGAAAGGATCCCTGAGTTTTCATTCTTTGTTACAAGGAACATAAAACTGAAATTACACAAAACTTATAGAGTACATGAACAGCAATGAATTAAAAACAAAACACTCGAACTTTATCCAACTGGATGCTCATTCATCTCTTACAGGAAATAACCCCCGACTCTTTTCAATGCTCCATAAATCCTCTTTAGCAGTGTTACCTAATCAGATTTTACAGTCTGGGAATACAGGTCAGTAGCTGAGCAACTGCCTAGTGTTTGCAAGGCCCTCAGCTGAGTCTTCAGCAATGGAAAAAAGAAAGAGAAAGGGAGGATGGGAGAAAGGAGGAAGGAGGGAAAGGGAGGGGGGAACAGGGAGGTATTACAGCAGGAAATGCGGGCTGGTACAGGATCTTAGGGATGCTTTCCAACAGTTCATGTATGAACACTGCAGCAACAGAGATACTGCTAGGCAGAGCTGTGCAGTGCATCACCTGGATGGCGGCTCTCTAGCTATTCAATACCTCACAGTTCTGGAAAGCTGCCGGTGTCACTGTCCTAAATTGACTTTCTGTGTCTCAATCACACAAAGCCCGATTTTCTAGTCTGCCTATATTAGCATTCCAACTATCAGATAAAAGCCACCTCATGCACAAAGATACCATTACGCTATCATAACTCAGGAAGGGTGCAGCTCAAAAGCATTTCAGAATCTTATCAAATGGTCTGAAGATATGAGGAGATAAAGCAATTAGCTTCCAAATGCCACAGGTGAAAGAGAAATAACCAGGGGAAAATGTTGATTTGTTAAATGTGTGTGTGTGTGTATGTTTGTGTATGTGTATACTGTATGTGTGTATATATATGTATATATACATATATATGTATATATGTGTATATATATCACTCTTCAAGATCAAAACTGGAAAAAGGCTAAGACCAGTCAGTAATTACGATGGCATACGGAAGAAATCAGAATTTAGCAAGTAAAGATGGCCAACAATGGCTCTTTAAACTACGCTGAGAACTACTTTTTTACCACAGAATCAGAATAGCAGTCCTGCGGGTATCTATTACAAACCATGTTTCACTTACATGACAGAGAAATCATACCATATACCTGAGAGTCTCGGTTCCTCAGAGAGTTCTGAATTTAGAGAGCTCAGTACACACCACAGGGATATCGTATTCATTAAAGGGACTTGATTAGCATTCAGGGAAGAGATTACCAAAGGCTCCGGCAGGGCCAGTATCACATTCATTACATTAAGGCACAGCTCAAATATATCTATTTATAAACTTAATGAGCTTTTGTCTTTCAGAAAGCCAGCACCAGGGGAGCTAAAGACGGAGGATTACACCGCATGGTAAAAACCAAATCATGAATCAGAGTCCAACCAACCATTTACTAAGCATCTAGTGTGTACAAAAGTAATGCTGCTGGCATCCTGGGAGCCCCAGGGGTACATATACCAGAGTTTTTTTGCCTATCTAGATGAAAATGCCCAAATTAAATTCCTGCTCTTTTAAAAACCTTCTTCTGGGGCAAAACCCTCTGTATATATAGATGCCCAACATCTCCCAGACCCCTTCACAGACTCCTTCCAATCTATGAGAGCATGTCCATCAGCTTTACCTTCAAGTATAATTGCTCCTGATGCACCTACTGTGCAAACTTCCCATTTCCTCCTTGGCCCCTTAAGGTCACTTCTGTGTTCAAACCCTGTGGATTGTAGCCATTCAAGGAAAAGCCTAAGCTCTCAGTGGCACTCAGTGCCCTTGCTCTGGGCCCTCCTACCTAGTTTCCCACATCTCCCCTTCTCTCATCCAGCCATGATCTCATCCCACTGACTACAGGAGCCAGCTCAGCAGGTCTCACAGGTACTGGGTGTGCTCACGGGCTCCTATTTCAGGGTAGCTGCACTTAAGGCAACTTTGGGAATACCCCTCCCCAGATATCCCTATAATTCAGGTCACTCCCTTGCCTCAATAGTTTGGTTCAAATACCTGTTGCATCAACTGAAACTCCTTGACTATCACTTTTCATATTATTTCACTGCTTCATATTTTTATTTACTTAATATTTTTGCAGCCAGAGGCTACTGGGGAGGGGGGCTATGGAAGCATAAAGACTGGGATAATAAAATTGAGAAACTAGGGACCAGAAGCAACTAGAAGGTCTTATCATCCATGATCCAGACAGTACTAAAGCACTAGCCTTGCATGGTGGTGCATGCATATAATCCCAGATATTGTGAGGGCTGAAGAGGGGGAATGCTTCAGCTCATGAGTTTAAGGCCATCCTGGGTTGCACAGAAAGACCATAGCTTAAAGAGAAGAGGAAAGAATAAGCATAAAGCCACCACTGAAGAAATCAGTTCCAAGCAAGCCATCCTGTAGCATGTGTCATGTTTCAAGACAGAATGGAGATAGGCTCTGGAGGTCAGAGAGAGAAACTCAGCGGGCAGACGGAAGGCAGGCATTATTGCTTCTCCAGATTAAACTATCCGAGGCCACAGAAAGCACACACCTCAAACAGCAGAGAGCACAGAGTGTGGGATCTCCATCGCATCAAGGTGACACTGGAAAGCTTTGGACACAGGTGCATGTGGGTCTCAGATTTCTGGGGCTTGGAAGTCTTCAATAAAGGTGTCTGTGCAGTTATCCTAATCCTCACCCTATCCAGCTCTGGATAAAGATCTGCTCACTGCCTGCCTCCCAATCATCTGCTGCCTGCTGGCATCCCAGGATGCTCCTCAGCCTGTGGTGTCATCATCAGCCATCTGCTTTGCCTTTACGCTGCCTGTGTGCCAACTCTCTCCCTGCCCCTCAATAAGGACACATATGACTGCCGTTTGGTTTACCTGGATAATCCAGCATAAGCTCCCCTTCTTAAAAGCCTAAACCTTATCCTTTGCCTGAAATGCTGGCACCTCTACCAAGACGTGAAATACTAGTTCTTGAAGCATTTGCAGTGATTCTACTTTATTACAATTTTTGGCCATGATTTTGAGAACAATATAATACTTCATAAACCTAAAGTCTGCATCCACACATTCTGTTGCAGCTTACACATCCACCTTTGCCCTAGAAAAGCGTGGTGATATTTTGTTTGTGCTTTAACAGATAAAGCTTGCCTGAAGACCAGAGTTTGGAGCTAGCCACTAGTTAGCCANAGAGGCTAGGCAGTGGTGGCACACACCTTTAATGTCAGCACTCGGGAGGTAGAGGCAGATGGATCTCTGTGAGTAAAATGCCATCCTGGGCTACATGAGATTGAATCAGTCTAAAAGAGAAACAGAACCAAATGGTGGTGGCTTACATCTCTAATCCCAGCACTAGGGAGGTGGGAGACCGGAACTGATATTGCTGGGCAGAGAGGAATATAAGGCCTCAGAGGAGACAGGCGCTCAGGATTCAGTTTGAGATTTCATAGAGAGGACATTCAGTCTGAGGGCTTGTAGAGACAGGATACCCCACATTCGGTCTGAGGATTTCATAGAAGTAAGGACTAGTAGCTGGCTGCTCTGCTTCTCTGATCTTTTGGCTTTCACCGCTAGCATCTGACTCCAGGTTTTTATTATTAAGATCAATTAGAATTCTCGCCACGAGAAACTCAAAGCCATTCCACTAAAATCAGGAACAAGACAAGGCTGTCCAC
>LOEQ01000610.1:574894-586372 GCA_001685075.1 Bramus lutescens | reverse complement strand
AGGGCAGGGAACCCTGACTGCTCTTTGGACTGGAGAAGGAGGGGGAGGGGAGGGAAATGGGAGGAGGGGAGGAGGTGGAAATTTTTAATTAAAAAAAAAATTCTCGCCACAGAGGAGTCTCTCATGTGACTGATGGGGTCACTTCCCTGGTTTTACTGATTTCTTTCCTCACATTTCTTATTCCATAAAGACAACAAAACAATTATTTCTAATTAATAGTACACCAGAAAGAGATGAGAAGTGGGGGAAGCTTCAAATTCTACTTAAAATTCAAAACACACAACTAAGAATTTTAAGTCTAGTTACATGCTTTAAATGATCTAGCCAGAAAACTATGTGTTCTTCTGTATAACTAGGCCGCTGGCAGGCAAGCAGGCTCTGACACCAACATGTCTGAAAAGCTGACCCAGGTCAGTCCCTCTATCACAGCCAATCACAGCAGCAAGGCCTGAAATGTTTCACAACCCCAGGAAATGCATGTTCATTTGCTAATCTGAACGCTTTAATCAGAAGTCCACACGAGCATGCAATTTTCAGCTGAGAACAGCACTTGGCCCAGAAAAGGCTTTGAACATCGGATGAATGGAGAGCACACGCAATAAGTGAGCCCATCTTCTCACTTCCCTAGTTCCCACCTAAGAGCTACTATATACTGAACAAGCACCCACAAGCCTGGCTGAAGAGCACATTGCACGTGAGTTAAACCATCCCCAAGGTTTCCACAACCCAGAGTGTACTGAACACTGACCACGAAATCACTACGCATCCCAGACAATAAGTAAAGCATAGTCGTGCTAAGGAAGCAAGGCACACACCTGGAACTAGGACACACGGAATAAAAGGAGCCAATGGGTGAAAACGTGGGTGAGTCTATCTTCAGTTTAAACGAAAGCAACAACCAGTACTAAACATCACACAAGGAGGCAAGGTCTAAAGTCTTTCTCTGAATGGCTGGGACAGAACTCAGGACACCTGAGTGTGACAGGAACTCATTCCACTACTGAGCATGAGACCCGCCCCATCCATCCAATCCTTTAATAATATGTTTCATAGTTTCTATTTCCTGATTATGGGAAATACTAAAACACAAGTAAGGACAGAACTTAAGAAATGCTCACGGAAGCTCAGGGCACGGCAAGGTACAGCTGAGGCAGGGGGCTGGCAAGCTGGGAGCTAGCCTAGGTTCGTAAGTGACTTCCAGAACAGTTTGGGATACATAGCAAGACCCTGTCTCAAAATAAACGCATGCATATATATACACGCGCACATGTGCACACATCACACACCAATACATCAATGCATGCACACACATATACAACCACAAATCTTCGCAGCTTTTTTGTTTTGTTTTGTTTTTCAAAACAGGGTTTCTCTGTAGCTTTGGAGCCTGTCCTCAAACTAGCTCTGCAGAGCAGGCTGGCCTTGAACTCACAGAGACTTGCCTGTTTCTGCTGGAATTAAAGGCATGCGTCAAGGCCTGAGGATGTCCTCAAGCACTACATTCCCTGTGGCCCAGCAGTAGATGTGGAATCCTTCATCATGGAACACCAGTCATTGTAATGAATGCAGCATGTCTGCAAACAGCAACATGTCACAGGGTTTATTTCAGGATGTATTTACTTATCATCACAGGTAAGTGGACATATACACTTGCATTTATATATGTACATGTTTCTGGAAACATAGAGATCCTATGTGGGAGGAGAGGAAGACAACAGGAGACAACACAGAATTCTACCTTCTTTCACATGGTTATACATCCGGACTATATAGCATCCTATTCTTTGAAAATAAAGAGTAGAGGTCAGGAAAAAAGCAGAAAGACAGAAAAACAAACCAAGAGTTACCTAAGAATTCATGTCTCTTTAAATGGAAGTCGTTTCCTGGAACAGTGCCATGGTTGCCATGGACTTGCCACAGTGTGCCTGCTTGGAACTCCTTCCTCTTTGGAAGCCTACATTGCAGGGGGTCTGTGGCAACCCTGCTGGGACCAGAAGCAAGGCATGAAAGAAGGAAAGAGAAAGCTGAGCTGCCTCCCCTAAGTATACAGCCAGCACTGCAGCTCCCAGGCCAGGAGCCAGCAACTTCACTCCTGACAGGTGAGGCTTTCCTAAGTGCTAATACTCCAATGCTCCTCAGAAAGGGTCAGCAACCAAGGCCTACCAGTCAATGAAGAGACTTTCCTGGTCCTGTCCTAGATACAGAGACTCTGGTTTCTAGAATACAGATTTAGAAGAAAGAAGAAAAGGAAGGAGGAAGATGAGAGGAAGAGGAAGGGGAGGAGGAGAAGGAAGAGGAGGAGGAGGAGGAGAAACCTCTCCTAATGTGGCAAAAGTCATTAAAGACAGCAATCACTAGTCACAGAAAAGAATTTGACCTGGCCTGCCCAATTTGCAGCAGGTCCCCAAAATCCTAGACCAGAAAGAGGCCTGCTGTTCTTAGTTTATCTGCACCCGAGAAGCTAGTCTAGGTAATAAGACTCAGAGTAGAAACCTTCATGTAGCCTCCTACTCCTCCCCAGCACACCTGGTCGCTATCAGAGGCTGCACTGGACTGAGGCATGAACTGGGCAGACATCACTGTGCCGCCTGGCCATACCATCAATACCAAGATTTACTTACAAATGTTCTTATTCACTACAAGCTTTGTTCAAGGTGTTCAATATGCTGGCTCTCTATATTGAAATTAATGGACATGAAGACAAATATTTAACTGAGAATTTAAGAATGAGACTTTGGGGGTATCTCTCAGCTGGTAAAGAGCTTGCCACACAAGCAGGAGGACTTGAGTTTGAATCCGGATGTGGTAGGTTGTGCTCACAATCCCAGCACCGTGCATGGGCTTCAAGTTCAGCCACAGGCCCTGTCTCAAACAGAGCAGAGCGCAATTACTAGAGACCCTCGACACTGACATCTGTGTCACGCGCAGACACACAGCACACACAAACAAAACACTAAGACTAAGTCCTGTGGTGTAGGAGGACCTAAGAACACTGTTTGCAGGGCCACTCTGGGGAACGCGTTCTGAATGCAAGAGAGCTGCGGTTGATGCTGGGGGCTTCTCTGCTACAGGGGAAACCACCCAGACTCTCCTGCACCACCGAAACAGTGGGCAGAGAGCAGAAAGAAGGGACAATGGAGGACAAGTCTTTTGTGTTTCTTCTGTCATGATTTTCAATTCACTTTGGATTCAATTGCTTTCGGCATTGAGGACCCCTCCCTTTTTCTTCATTACCTAAACAGGTAGACGGTTTTCAGTTTGAGATGATGGAAGTTTTACAAATGGACAGTGTCCATCGCCACTGTGAAGGTCCACAGCCACTGCCATGCTATGCAAGTGCCACACCCTCCACAGGCTCCTGTGTTTACTGTTGGTCCCTGCTGGGGCTGCCTTTAGGAAATGGAGGCTGTAGGGGAAGTAACTACTGGAAGGGGAGTTCTTATGTGTTATGTCCTGGTCCTGGTTCCCACCTTCCTCTTTAAGCTGTCTCAGTCAGGTATTCTGCTACAGAAGTGAGAAAGGAGCTACTGCTAAATTATGCAATTAAGAAGAGCAGGAATAAGGGGCGGAGAAATTTAGCTTAGCGGGAGGCATGTAAGGCCCTGGGTTTGGTCTGCAGCCACGCTGGGGCTGGGTTAGAGGAGTGAGGTAAAAAGGTTGATTTTACCACTTGAGAAAAACGTTTTCTTTGAAAAAAAGGAACAAGCAAACAAGCCAAGCAGAAAGAAAACAATCCCTTCACGGTAGGCCAGCACAGCCTCTGTAGTGGCACAAGTCGGTTACTGAGGGGAGCTTGCCCCCTTCACCCTTGGACTTCCCTAGAGCCCCTGTCTGGGGTCAGAGGGCAGTGGAGAGGAGAGACAGGTGGTTCAGGAAAGAATGAAATTCCCAGTCGGGCTGGGTAGTTTAGCAGACCTCTGTTGTGTGTTCAAGAAGAAAGAAGCGCTTTGGGTAACCCCCATCCCTCCATCACCCCAGCCACCACCCCCAACCAGAAGCTCAAGGAGAGGAAGGCGTTTTCCTTTTCCCAAAACTTCCTGATGCAACTGAAGGTGAAACGACAGGAAAAAATTAGACAGTTTGATCATGTACACACAGTCACATATATTTAATACTAGCAACTTTTACAAGGAAGAACATTGTGAATTTAGTCCTGGGATTATATTTGACTTCTGACCTGTGGGTTTGGACTGGCATCAACTGTTCTTGGGAAGTAGTCTAGCTTTGAGATAGAAGCAGAATTAGTATTCTTGTGTACAAGTTGTGTTCTTAGGAAATGATTAGGACATGGAAAAGTGGCTTAATACATATTGCAAATTTTAATCAAGCTCATATTCAGCAAATATATGACACGATCATGCTTTGTTTGTTGACTTGGCTTTGGAAGACAGGGTCTAACCATGTAACAGTGTCCTGGAACTCGAACTCGGTATGTAGACCAGGCTGGCCTGGAACACAAAGAGATCCTCCTGCCTTCGACTCCAGAGCGTTGGGATTCAAGTCATGTCTGACATGATCCTGCTTATGTGGTAATATATAATAGATTCGAATGTACAGAAAGTAAGCATTTATGTCTACGCTCCACATAGCTAGAATCCTGGTTGACTTTATTTTACGTATTTTCATAGTCCAAAATTTATTATAATCAACACATTACTTTTATAATTGAGAAAGGCCATAAAATAGAAATCCTATAGCTGGGTGCTCTCCCTCAACACAACTACACACGTACACATCATCTCCCTTCTCTGCGCTCAGAAACTCTGCACACGTGTGCTCATCCTGTGTGATAGGCGGAAAGTGAGAGGGAAAACCCAATGAGCTGACAAACTAAATTTAGTGGACAGATCTGAGTTACCGTCTCAAAAACAACCCCTGAAATAGTCTGGCCTTATGAAACTAAAGTGCATACATAGGCTTGTCACTCTGGGCTTCCTGAGGCATCTAGTTCTATCAAATGCCCCCAGGAATACATGCTATTAAATAGAGTGCCACAGAGAGCTATTACACAATGTCCTGGCAAACTGCACCCCGTGTCTCTATGAAACACAGGATCCCCACAAACCAGAAGCAAAGGTCAACCTCCTTTCCTTTCCCTTGTATTCTGTTCAGTGTTTTTGTTGTTGTTTGTTTTGTTTATTGAGACAGGGACTCACTATGAACCCTGGGCTGGGTTTCAATGTGAGGCACCCCTCCCATCTCAACCTCAGAGTCTCCAGGATTAGAAGTATGAGCCATTATCCCATGCTTAAGGTTCAAATCTGGAAATGTAGTTATTAACCTCAGAAATCATTAATAACCACACATAATAAAAATACCAAGATTCACAATAAAAACATTTTCCCTGACAGACACCAACATTTTTAATGCATTTTATAATATTGCCGAATTATCTCAGCAAAGATTTTAGGTAATTGTACTGCACTGTTGAAGACAAGAAGGCCCAAGAAATGAATGCTTGAAGTTTTTCACTAGGAGTCTAACTCACAGAGTTGACAGAATCATCATTCAATTACTTAGAGAAACAAAGGCAAATACCTATTTCTCCTTTCACAAGGTTTAAAAATAGTTCTGTTGCAATTCTAGCTGTCAGTATTTCACAATTCACTTGGGATTTTCTTTTAAACTTCCACTCTTCCTGTTGGCCTAACTTCTTAAAACAAACACACAACCTCCATTCCTCAACCCAACTCTGCTTAAGAGAGCAGAAAGATGGCTTCTTCCGAGGGCACTGAATTCAGCTGTGTAGCGGTGCCAACCAGAAGGAAAACTTCAGACTTTGTAAACATTCTTTGAGTAATAATAACAGTTTCTAATGACAAGCTTTGATTTTCCTACGTAAACATATACCTGTTTGGTTTGAATTCCAAAGAGCACAGTGTCATAGGACTGTCAGACTGTCTCGGCATTAACTCTTCTCTCAATATTGCTCTGTTTATATACACAAGATATTGAGTGCATGCCAAAACACATTATTAGATTTATGTTTTCCTTTGTTTTCAGTAGGCACAAGAACCATCTTTTTTCCCCCCCCAGTATAAAATAAAAACCATCTACTAGGCATGGGGTTTGGCCCAGGGAAAATGCCTGTGACATATTTATATTTAGACGTGTGAGGGCCTTTGATCAAGGTGCTCAATATAATGTTACATTTGATGACTGAAATCCCCTTTCCATCTATATCCTGAGGTGAATGTGGAAAGAGGCGGGGCTTTTGGGAGGTGATTATGTTATCATGATAGGGTCCTCGCAGATGTGACTAGTGTCCTTATAAAAACAAGACCCAAGAGTTCAGTTCCATTGGCCCTTCTACCACAAATGGGTCTGATGCTAATAGTCCCAGAGGAAGACTAAGCTGGCCTTCAACCTCTTTCCTATCCTGAGGATGGTCAACATTTCTTTTGTTAAGGTAATCTTATGGCAGTAGGGGCCTTTCTCTCCTTAATACTTGCCGAATATTCTTCCCTTCCTGCTGACTACTATTTTGTAGGATCTCAGTTAAGCTGTCTCACAATTGAGACTTTGGTTACCTTACCCTAAAACAACAGTAAGTAACATGACACCCCCCACCCTCCAAAGGTTTCCACCACTTTTTTTTCTGTCATTCTGAAATAAATATTAGGTTCTTAAAGTTGCAAGCGCAGTATAGGGAATTGAGGTATACCTTTCATCAGCTTTGTGTCAAGAGAATCATGGCACAATGAGTAAAGCCAGGAACTGGCTATGATAGCCTCAGTCACACAACCTGTGTTCTTCTCTCAAATTCACTAGCTCCCCTAAGCTACCCGACCCCGGGCCACCTTCCCACCATGAACAGTTAATTGTAAATCTTTCTTAATTTTGCACCTTCCTCTTCCTCTTTCCTTCCTTGGCTCTGATGACCTGTGCAGGTCCGAAAACCACAGTATTTTGTAGAATCTCAGATAGTCTCCGAGTTTTCTCCCAATTCAACTGGGGTCACGCCCTTGGGCTAGAAAAGCCAGAAGTGAAACATGTCTTACTCAGTTATCATACCAAACAGCACATGCTGGCCAACTGTCATTTTACTGTTTGGGGATTCTGACCCCATGTTATTTCTGCCAATATAGTTATGGAAAATCAGGAATGAGATGAAAGTTTTGGAATTAAGTAGTCTTGGGTCCAATGACCTTTCTACCAATTCATGCACCAACGATGGGAAAGCTGTTTTATCTTCTCTTGTTCTATTCCATTCAATGTCCTATAAAACAAAGCTATCTGTGACTGTTAAGAGGACTAAGGACATGCATGTAAATCTGCCAATGACTAGAATTTAATGCTGTCCTATGACATCAAGTATCAATATTACTTTTAAGTGATTTTTATTTTTTTACAGAAGAGCCAAAATAAAGGAATGCTGGAATGGTTTGACTTTGGAACCTTCTGCATGGGCTTGAGGTTTGAAAGCCTATTCTTAGCTTGTACAGCCATTAGAGGGTACAGTTATTGGAAGGCGGGGGTCCAGAAATTTCAAAAGTAGTGCCTAACTGGAGGAAGTAAATTACTAGAGTGGGTCCTTGGGTAGATATTACCCATGGTCTCTCCTCTTCTCTCTCCCCCGTATCCATCATGATACGAACAGTGGCCCTCTGGCACAATGACATGGGGTGTCCTTCTGTATGTGTTACTTTTATTGGTTGAAGCTGTTTCTGCAAATTCATTAGCAGAGTAAAGTCAGGCAGGAAATCAGAACAGAGATATATAGAGAGAATAGGCAGAGTCAGGGAGACACCATGTAGCTGCCAAGGAAAGACACAATGGAACTTTACTGGTAGGCCACAGCCTCATGGTGATGCAGAAAATAATGAACAGAAATGGGTTACTTTAAGATGTAAGAGTTAAGTTAATAAGAAGCCTGAGCTATTAGGGCCAGACAGTGATATAATTAAAAAGAGGACATCTAGTCTCACAAAAACAGGAGTCAATTGGAGCTTCTTGGTAGCCGCGTTTTTTCAGATAGGCTCTGTTCACTGGTGACAAGGAGAGGTGAGATTTCTTTAAGAGAAGGCTTCCTGACTCAGCATTAGCAGCAATATCTGCATGGCTTCTTTAAGAGACAGTATCCTGGTAACTCGTGTAATTAATATAGTTTCAGTGTGATTATTCAGGTTTGGGCAGCTGGGAAACTTAAGAGCAGTCTCCGTTTACAGCATAAGTCCCAGCCACGAGAACATTCTTGCTCTTGCTCAAGGAACTGACATCAGGGGGTAGATCCCAAATGAGTGGGATGGGGCTGTCAAGAACCAACATAACACCTCTCATCTTGCCCCAGAGGTTTCTATGGATCAACAGTTGGATAACAAGAACTTGCAAATGTGCAGGCATTTATCCTGGGTTTCTAGCAAACTAAGCTTATGAAGCAGAAGTTGCCCCTCTCTCTGCTCTCTGTTACAGCTTTCCTACCATTCTCTGCAGCTACCCCAAAGGCAGGCTATAAGCACAGTTAGAGCCTTTTACCTTGGTATGCACATTGTTGCTGTAGCCCTTAAAGAGTTCAACAGACAGGCAGCACACAAGCATCTTCAGTTGTCTCCTTCAATGGTGCTCTTAATCTGCTTTAGAATTACTCACTTTGAAAGCAATCACAAAATAAACATCAAAATATTCAAGGATAAAGGAATCTCAAAACTACCCTTCTAAACAAAATTGTCTCCAGTTCTCAGGAAAAATTTCAGACATCGAGGCTCAAACTCCACCATATTACAACAAGAATGAGCACATCAAGGCAAAGGGCCCTAAATATAATCATGGTGAGCCTTTGGGGTAGTTACAGAGAGCAGTAGAAACCAGCAACATGGGAGAGTCGGTGATGATGGCATCAAACTGTCTCACCAGGGTCTGTGCACGCTACCGTCACACTTAGAATGGGCATCATTAAGTGTGGGCTTCCCTTAGCATCTCCAGACCCTGTCAATGGTGCTGCAGATTTCCCCAGTATCAGATACAACAGGCATAAAACGCTGAGGAAAGAGAATATTCCAGTTTCCAAAGACTTCCCAAACACCACAAAGCACATTCCAGAAAACAGTTTCTAGCCGGGGGGAAGGAGAACTGGAGAACAGCAGCTGACTTCTGGCCCCGCAGCTCCCACTCCTCTCTAACTTACACAGTGGTATTTCAGCACTTTCCATTCTGAACCGCTACTGTGACGCCCAAATAAGAAGTCTACAGAGAAATCTTTTAAAAACTGAAACACTGCATGGATCATTATTGAACCAGGAGCTAGTGCACTGATAAAGTATAAGTTTGTAAAGTGAACAATCTTCTGGTGGAATATGCTCTAAAATAAATCCCAGCAGTTGAGACTGAGGTAGGATTACCTCAGTTGATGTCAGCTACATAATGAGTTCAAGACCAGTCTGGACTATGGCTCTGTCTCAAAAAAAAGGAAAGGAAAGGAAAAAAGAAAGACAAAAAATTAAAAACAAACAATAGCAAAACACAGTTCTATGAAATTAGGGAACCAAAATGCTATTCATTTAGAGCAGTGACTCTTAACCTGTGAGTTGAGACCCCTTTGGGAGTCAAAAGACCCTTTTTTATGGGAGTCATTCAAGACCATGGAAAACAATGACATTTACATTACAATTCATAACAGTAGCAAAATCACAGTTACAAAATAGCAACGAAAATAATGATATGATTGGGGATCACTACAACATGAGGAACTGTATTACTGTATTAAATCGTCACAGCATTAGGAGGCTTGAGAATCACTGGTTTAGAGTTTCATTATCTTAGGTCATGATTTCTTTATGAGCTTAAAAAAATTATATTATGCCTTAGAGTTGAGCCTATGTTTAAAGCAGTACCATGTCACAGGTACCTGCTTCCCATCTAGTTCTGTAAGGTGGGAACGTAGCAGTAATTCCTCGAAGATCTCCAAGGGAGGAGATGTGAATGCCACATCTGGAGTGGTCTGTCTCTGAAAGGCTAATCACGGGTTAGAACAGAAGAAGGCATACTTCCATAACATAACTAGGGCACAGTCTGGGTGTCATTTAAGAATCAAGGAAAAGGAAAGTCAACAGAAAAAAAAATAAACAATTGACCAGCAAACACAGGACAAAATCCAAGGGTGAAGTGGCTTGGTATCTAAGATCTGCTATGAAATATTCTCTTCTTCTCCGGACTGAAGGGTGATGAACTGCAGAGAGAACTGGGATCACAGAACATTGATGATAACACTAAATGATAAAGATATCTGATTTATTTTACTGTCCTACATTTAAATTGTCATTAAGTTACTTCTACCCTTTTGTGATCTACTGGTCCCCTACTGTACCACAAGTGCATTAAGTGACTCCTTAAGAAAGATTTTAAACTGGAATATTGGAATTTTACCTGTCATATACTCATTTGTTTTAAAATAATATATACCCGCAAGCATTAAGTACTAGAAAATTTTAAGAAGAAAATGAGGCACAAGAGCTAGAGGTGAAGTAATGAGGAAGGCAGAGAACAAGCCAGCAACACGCTAGTGCCACTAAGCCAACGAACGACCGCCACAGGAAGACCTTCCACCAAACCTCGGGCATTTGACCCATGGGGTTGCTCCCAATTCACACAACAACCTTTGATCAAAGCAAGTCCCAATTTTGGAAGGGCATCCACACATCCCTGTCAGTGTTGCCCAGATCCACTCTCACCTACATCCACTTCCTCAAACTAAAAACACAGGTCAGGAAACAGTGAAAAGAGAAAAGAAAGGTGAAAAGACCCAACTTGGATGTGCAAGATGCCTGTGTCATGCGGAAAAAACAAAGCCGAGAGGCACAAGCACGGCACACCGTCTGACAAGGAAATACACACCAAATCTTCAATCGGCATTTTCTTACCCAACCTCCATCACCCCACTCCTCATGACTGATCTCGCTCCAGAGGCCAGGACGGACAGGAAACAGCTGAGCAACATCAGAGTGACAGATAAGGAAGCAAGCCAGAAAGAAGGTAGGATTGTTAGAAATTCCATTTCAGGAAGTCGCTGACCTGTTGCCCAGTTGATCAACAGGCTTGATAAAGGCCCAGAATCCTGAGGCCAACCAGTAGGGCTTCAAGAGGCTGTGTGGGCCCCTCTCTGATACCTACCCCTTGACACCTCAGTAACTATGTAGGAGAGGGCTGGCAAGATGGCTCAGAGGATGAAGGTACTTGCTACCCAGCCGACTTGCACTTGATTCCCACGACCCACATAATAAAAGGAGAGAAATGGCTGGGTGGTTGTGGTAGATACCTTTAATACTAGCACTTGGGAGGCAGATACAGGCAGATCTCTGTCTCAAAAAAAAAACAAAAACAAAAAACAAAAGACAAAAATACAAAGGAAAAGAACTGTCTTTCAAGTTGTCCTCTGATCATTGCATGCAAATGGCTACACTCAGAAGCACTGTGCATAAATGCGCGCACGTGCGCGCACACACACACACACAGAGAGAGAGAGAGAGAGAGAGAGAGAGAGAG
>LOEQ01000610.1:530543-555146 GCA_001685075.1 Bramus lutescens | reverse complement strand
CAGAGGACAGGGAGCTCAGGGGGCTGCAGGAGCCAGGCCCGCGCGCCTCGGGCAGCACAGGGTTTTTGGAATGCAGGGCGTGGCTCTCTGCTACAGCTAAAGGAGTGAGTCAGCCCCTGTGCGCTCCTAACCAATAAGCGCGTTCACTGTCGGTTAAGGCGGAACTTTCCTTTCTTGATTTAGGTCGAGTTCAGCTTTAGGTCCAGTTTAAGCTTTTACGAACTTCAGCACTTCGAAAGTTGGTGAAAACTTTTCTGAAGCCAGGATTAATCATGTTATAAGAACTAGTGGAAGTCCTTGGGTTTCTGCTGGTACAAGTTCCCGAGTTGAGGCTGTAATGGGTGCAAAGCGCTCTTGAGACCTCCATCAAAGCAGGCTGAAAGCTGACCTGCAATGAGTCTGGAATGTGCCCACCTAAGGTGGCCAAATTACAGGTGACCCTACATGCAAGACACTTAGCTCAGCGCTCCACAGAGTAGCTACTCAGGTATGTCAAGTCCTGAATCCGGAGCGCCACTATTGTCAACAGCCATGACTGAGCAATGCCTAGTGATACAGACCTGTAATCACAGTTAATCCAGAGGCTGAAGCAGGATACCTGCCTGGGCAATTTAGGGAGACTCTGACTCAAACTTTCAAACGGCTTTTTGTTTGGTTGGTTCGTTGATTTTGTTTTTCGAGACAGGGTTTCTCTGTGTAACTGTCTTGGCTGTCCTGGAACTACCTCTTGTAGACCAGACTGGGCTTGAACTCACAGAGATCCTCCTGCCTCTGCCCTTGGGTGCTGGGATTAGAGGTGTGCACCACCACCGCCCAGCTTGTTTGTTTTTAGGGGTGGCAGGGGCTGGATGTAGTCATATGAGGAAGTTCTAGCTTAACACACACCAGGTACTAGGTTCCATTCCCTAAACTACAAAGGAAAAACTTTTCAATTATAAACTAGCCTTTAATTTTAAAAATTATTTCTTATGCTAAAAATACACAAAGCATTTTACAGCTGAAATAGCTGTTTGGTGCTGCATGGTTTGACTCTCTTAAATTATGAGAGACATAGGCTTATGGTTTAAGTTTCTTGGATTTGATGTAATTATATAATTGAAAGGAAAAGATTACTAGTGAAAAAAGGAATCTTAAAGGAGTGATATTTAGAAAATTAAATATACTTAAAAAGCAAGAATATATTTTTTAAAACATTCTATCCAGACACAGTGGCTTAAACATCATATTCTAATAAAAAATTAAGAGAAACTGTAAACAGTTGGGATTTGGCAAATTAGAGGAGACTACAGAACTCCTAATTCCCAGAGCCCTGATCTATTAAAACATGAACTGATCACTAGTACTGATGAGGTTTCTGACAGGAAGATTATTTTCATTGGTTGTTACTGTGTGCAGGTGGGTGGGTGCATGTGCACAAGTGTGGAGGTCAAAGGACAGCTTCAAGCAGTCAGTTCTCTTCCTACCTTCTTCTGTGGGTTCAAGGATTGGACTTGGGTCATCAGGCCTGCATAGGAAGCATCTTTATCCACTGAGCTATCGCACCAGCTCAAGAGACTTTGTTTATAAATTGCAGATTAAATCTTCTTAGGTTTAGAGATCTCTTGAGTTTGACTCCCTTGCCACTCCCACGTGTGTGTGTGTGTGTGTCCGTGCACATGTGCAAGTGTATGGTATGCACATACACATGAACACATGCATGGCTGAATGTATGTTTATGCTTAGAGGCCAGAGGAAATTCTTGGGTGCCTTTCCTCAGGACCACTCATTTTTAGTTGTTTTGGTTTTTTGAGACAAGGTTGGCCTGGAATTCCCCAATTAAGCTGAAGCCCCAGAGATCTGTGTCTTCACTTCCCCAATGCTGCCGCTATAAGTATGCACCACCACGCTCAGTTCTCCCATCTACTCATTTATGTGTTTGTTTGTTTATTTATTTGGGAGGGGGTGTGCCACAGCACCTGCGTGGATGTCAGAGAGCAACTAACAGGAGTCAGTTCCCTTTATCCATCACGTGGGTTCCAGGGACCACATTCGGGTTTATCAGGCTTCGTCTCCATGAGCCCTTACCCACGCCATCTTGACAGCCCAAGCCTGGTGTCTGGCTTTTTATGTGGGTTATATAGGCTCTGGGGTTTTAACTCAGGGTCCAGTCATTAAACAGCTAACACAGCCAGCGCTTAACAGGCTGAGCCATTTCCCCAGATCACCGTGTGTTCCCTTAGAGCCAATCATCCCACTGGCTAAGACTTCTTCAAAATGTTCTCTAACCAACAAGATCTAAAGCGAGAATGGGGCCTTCCTATAACATTGTTCCTGTGAGGCAATGTGAGAAAGCAGAAAGAACACTGTACCATGAACCAAAAGTGCCCTGCCTAGTCTGGGTTCTGCCAGTAGCTAACCAGAACCACAGCTTCATCTCTCTCAAGTTCTCTGCCTGCTCGTCCACTAGGAAAAACAAACTGAACTGGGAAAACAAATGGTCAAAAGGGGCAGAAGCAAGACAGGTCTTCCACTTCTTTATAACAACAGGTACCCAGCACATGAAGGGAGCCGGATCGTACGCTTCTCCTGTATCCCCCATAGAGGTGACACTCACCAACCCTCGAAGCTAACTTCTGGAAGTCTCTGTGTTCCATCTCCATCTCTTGGCAAATCACTATCAACAGGTGTGACAGGAAGGCATCCCTTTATGCCTGTACCATTTCTGCCATTCTTGGTTCAAACACTGGCTCCTTGTGCCAGAGTCACAGATGTTGGATGCTGTCCAACTGCTATTTCTGCTGAAGGCCCCTCCCTCTGGGCCTCCGACAAATCAGCACCATCACATGATAAATGTCAAAGTTCAGCATGCCATCAGGTCTTACACCTTTCCTCCCTCAGTCACTGAACTGTACCTTTAGAGGAGGTGCAAATGAAAACAGTCTCCTTAAAAGGCAGCATCTCAAATGGTCACGTTCATGTGGATTTTTAAAAACAGTGGTTTTATTTTAAAAAAAAAAACTACTGCTATTTATTATACCTTGTGAACTATGTTGGTTATATATTATGTACTAGGATATTATTTACTAGGCAATATGCTGGTTGCTATATTGAACTTGACATTCAGAGCAAGTGTTGAGCCCAGGAAGAAGGAAACCTTCCTAAATGCCATCAGCTGCAATCAGAACTCAAAGCACTTAAAACACATTTCCACAGCCTTTATGTACCAGAGACAAGGCCACTATTATCAATATAGTTATGGTATTCTCACAAGAGGAAGGGGTTAAATATTTCCAGGTCTTTGTTATTCACAATGGCAACACAAAGTACAAAGCTTCTCAGTATACAGTTATGAAAAAACAAAACCAAAGATTAGCCCCCAGGCCAGATGTAGACCATTCAGTCCATTAGAAGGCAGCTTCTACTCCACGGAACCCAGTTGCTCTATCTGTGCTTTCCCAAAGGCACTGGGCACAGTCACCTCCACATCTGCCCCACGCTGGGCTTGCTGTCTAATGACTTTCTCGAATCATTTTACTTCTTCTAGTCCAGACACACTCAAGCCTGCCTTCTCCTAGAACTCCCTTCCTGGCCTGAGCCCTGACGAGATTGCTCCTGTCCTCTCTCCTTTCCCAAGGGGAACAGACCTCATTAATTCATGCCACCCTTCTCTGTGAGCTCCCTACCCTCTCCCCTAGCAGGTGATTGCATCTGAGTCAAGCAGTAGTGTATTTCAGAGGCCTAGATCCCGCAGGCCTAAGCTACTCTAAGTAGGCAATGTTGTTGGTCTAATGCTGCCCAAGTCATATAACAACCTAGACAGTGAAAAGAAAATTTGGCTGCTACATCCAGAATAAACAACTATTAGAGTTTCTGAAACCCAGTTGGCGAGCAGAAGCCAAGTATCAGCTGTGTTTCTCTTTCCAACACGTTCCAATGATACCGAAGGCTTCTCAGGAGGCCAATCCAGGACTTCCTGAGAGGAAGGGAAGTTTATGCAGAGTGTGTCATTTCAAATCTCAGTTCCCCAAACACTAGCCCACTGAAGAGCGGTGGTAACTCCGTGTAGCTTCCTTCCAGTAGGGAACATACACGCATGCTTGGTAATTTGCCAAAGTGTTCATTTCTTCTTTCATATAAATCTCTCAGTGTACGTGTTATAGTCACAATATCTCTGTTTAGCTGCCTTTAATAATGACTTCAATAATAAAGTACAGTATCAAAGTGCAATTGTATTCTCTCTCTCTCTCACACACACACACACTCACACTCTCACACACATGTTGCGGACTAATCTTTTTGTACACTGTGACGATGTGTCACTCTGATTGGTTTAATAACAAGCTGAACGGCGAATAGCTAGGCAGGACTTCCAGGCTCAGAGGATGCTGAGAAGGCTGGAGCCATGAGGAGTCGCAAGCAAGACGGAAAGTGAGCAACACATGCAGGAGGACAAGTAAATGCCACAAATCACGTGGCAACCTATAGGTGAATAGAATGGGTTAATTTAAATTATAAGCGCTAATTAGAAACATGCCTAGGCTATCAGTCAAGGTTTCCTAATTAATAAAAGAAGTCTCCACATCATGATTTGGGAGTTGGCAGGAGGGACAGAAAAATCCACCCACCCACCCACACACACCCCATGATAGGGGTACAATTGTTTGGATGATCTAATCAAAAGTCATGTGGCATTTGTATCAGAGCAAGCACCTAGAGTCATTGCCACATATATACCCACATATCTACAGTCACTAGTTTAATTAGTGTCAATACATATCTGTGTTTATGACAGTAAACATTACCACTCTTCCCAAAAAGCTATGTCAGAAACCAGCTGCCCTATTATCCAATTAAATGCTTCACAGCTGCTATTCGTGACAAAGGACACTGAAACATTCCAAATATAAATAATCAAGAGAGGCAATCAGCATTCTTTAGCCTGTGTGTAACAGAGATGGTACCTGAAGCATCCTAGGCCAAGAAGCAAGATAGGGTGAACCAAATGAAGATGTCAGGCAGCAGGAATGCCTGACGTAGCATCTCTGGGCCTTAGGATCTACTCCCCTGGAACTCTTCAGGGACAAGAAACCCCCTGGATCCTACCTTCTACTCACTTCCCAGAACTGCCACTGTGAGGGACTCTTCCATATTTAGAGCTGTAAATTTGAAAATTCTCAGCAAAGACTTCCACCTTCTAGCCAGGGCCATGTATGTATGATACCCTGGTCTACAAGAGAATCGTCTAGTTAGACTGGTGGGAGAAGTAAATTCCATCAGAAAACAATGGATCTACTAAGCTGAGCAGTGATGGTGCACACCTTTAATTCAGGCACTCGGGAGGCAGAGACAGGCAGATCTCTGTGAGTTCGAGCCCAGCCTGGTCTACAAGAGTGAATTCCAAGACAGCTAGGGCTGCTATTCAGAGACAGAAAATAAGAAAGAAAATGGGTCTACTTCATAGAAGTGGGACTCAGGAATTAAATCAGCACCTAGCATGAAATTCTCTCTATGCCTAATGTGGAGGCTGATCCAGGCATTTCTTCACCTGGTTATAAACTGCATTCTAAATGTCCACTAAAAGTTAAAGCCACTGAACTTTTGCCTAGCCGTTGAGTTCCTGTCACTGGAGACATCGTGTCTAGAGTGCAGATACTGGCATCTCTGGCCCACCCTAAATAGCCCATTTAAACTCAGGGCTGATCTGAAATTAGACATCAATAATATTTCTAATACTGCACTCAGACTTCATTCAAAAAATGGAAAACGCATCTGGAATTCTATCTACAATTTAATTCATTTACGGCATCCTTGGCCATGGCAGTGACGTCCATCCTGTACATGTTAGTTTAGATTTGCTCTATCTATAACACTGCAAGTCGGTTTGTAACATCTGAAAAAATTGAGGACTTACAAACAATACCCTCATAAAAAAGAAAACACCACCTATATTAAACCATTAGCCTAAAGAATTTTAATGGAAAATTTAAAAATTTTTAAATATTGCTGGTTTGGAGAAGACTGTCAGGTATGCCATCACAAACATAGTGGCAACAATCAGTAATATAAACTGTCTTACACTTAAAAGTTTTTAATGGTAATCTAGCACTGAATACATTCAAAAGGATATATTTATGATATCTGTTATGGAACATAATAATAAAATCAACACCCACACAGTCATCACACCTAAGAAGCCAGCCATTCAAAAAGAAACCTGACAGCTCTCTGTGTGTTCCTCTTCCTGTCTGAGGCTGAAATGGTTTCTTTTCAGAGTTGTGTTAAAGATTTAGAAGACTTTGGTCTAAGAAGTACCTTTTATAATAAAGTAGAGTGTGGTGGCTCATGCCTGCATTCTCAGTACTGGGGAGGCAGACACACTGAAAGCCAGTTTAGGCTACATAGTAAAACATGGTCTCAAATAAACTAAAATAAGGGCACTAGAGAAATGGCTTCGCTGTTACAAGTACTTACTGCTCTTGCAGAGGACCTGAGTTCCAGCCCCAGCACCCACATCAGGTGGCTCACAACACCTTGAACTGTGGCTCCTTTTCTGGCTTCCAGAAGTATGCACTCACATGCACAAACCCATACACAGGCACACACACACATTCATATATAATTAGAAGTAAAAATCAAATCTTCCAAATCGCCAAATGTGCAAACAGAGAAGTAAGTACTCTTTGCCTTCTGAAAACATAGCACAGAGGCAGTCGGATATAATGGAACATAAAATTGCTGTGCTGGCTAGTTTTATGTCATTTACACAAGCTAGAGTTATCGGAATGGAGGGAGTCTCAATTGAGAAAATTCCTCCATAAGATTAGTGATTAATGGGGGAGGGCCCAGCCCAGCCCATGATGGGCGATGCCCTCTCTGGGCTGGTAGTCTGAGTTCTATAAGAAAGCAGGCTGAGCAAGCCAGAGGAAGCAAGCCAGCAAGCAGTGCTCCTCTACGGCCTCTACATTAGCTCCTGCCTCCAGGATCCTGCCTTGCTTGGTTTTCTGTCCTGGCTTCCTCCAAAGATGAACTATGATCCAGAAGTATAAGCCTCTCTAACTTGCTTTTGGTCACAATGCGTCCTTGCAGCAACAGACATCCTAACTAAGACAACTGTTGAATTCAGTCCTGAAGAAACTGGATCCTTCGTGGTACCCTGACAAACACAGAGACCACTAGAGAGACAGGCTATTGTAGTACCTGGCTTTACTCCATGGACCTAGCCAGGACTGGTAATATTAAAGTATACCAAATCTCCTTAGTACAATGTCAGGTCATGAGATGTGTGCCTGGAGAGGTCAACTCCAAATTACCCAAAGGAAGGTATTATTAAGCCAAGACCAACTGGTTCTCTCATGGCATAAAAAGACAAAGGAAAGGGGCATCTCAAAGAACAATAATGAACTCTAATTCACTTATCATCCATCATGGAAAAGTGAGCCAACAACCAGAGGGAAAAACAGAAATCAAAGAAAACAACCCACTAATGAAGGGCTTAATTTTGTTGCAACTGTATGTTGATCCACTTACATGACAGGAGACATAAATTAACATGTCATCTGTGAAATTAAAGGAATTATATGGCAAAGAAAGGGCATGTACACAAGGGAGTGAACAAGTCAGTACAAATTGTTTAAGTGAAAAACTGTACATTTGAGAAGGAGCAGCTTAACACCCAGTGAACCTTGAATGACATCGTAATACATGCTGAGGAAGAGGACATTAACTGAGCAAACGGAAAGCAATGGCATCTGAAATCGGGGCCAACATACAGAAAAGTGCAGCAGACTCAACACAGTTCACAAAGTATTGGACTGGAATTGCCCTGAAGTGCAGGACATTGCCTGTTTCTTTATGAACAGTCAGCATATGCATCATGGTCTGGGATCCTAGAAGCTGGACCCACGGTTCGGAATACTCTATGCGTCGACATGGACATTAGACACGTGCTTAAAGAGAAAAGGACGGTTCTTCTTTATCAGTCCTCATCTCTTACCTAAATGCTTCATTTGGGCTGGTAATGCCTAAAGAAGGTTGGCGTCTTCAATAGCACAACCGCTAACTGAGAGGGCACTGCCTGAAGAAGGAAACTAGGGCACCTCATTTTCAAAAGCAGCCCCCTCCCGTTTCCGTGAGACTTTCATGCTGATCATGTGAATTTCCAGATACCATCTCACTAAAGCCTCACTATCACCAGCGCGTGGTCCCTCCCAGTGGTCCCTGAACTAGTATTTCAAAGCTAGTTTTAATTTAAAGTGTTCACAACTTTACAATTCTTTTCCATCTGTAATGCTAACTCGCATAGTTTAGATTGAGACACTAATTAGCAAATGTCTAATTCGAATGTCCTATGCCTCTGAAAGCCGCCTTGAAGTAGTCCCCTCCCCCTGACACCTGAGTAATTAATTCATCACCCTCCTTCTCGCTCTGCACATTTTATGTATCTTTCCTAAATTCTACTACTTTCAATTGAGATGTTTATTTTTTAAGGCTTCATTACTGACCCTTGAAGCAGAATTAGCATGTTTTATCTGTACTGGAATTTACCCCCCAAACCCATGAGGGCAGGTACCCAGAAGATTGAGTGCTGACCTGAGCACACCACAAAACTGCAACCCAGCTGGGGACTATAGCTGGGGACTGCACACACCTTGCAGATCTGACTGGAATTATATTGATGCTTGGGATAGTCAGAAACCATAGAAAGTCCATCCTAAGGAGGTAATAAAACAAATCAAGCATTTTATCTGTGAAACACTTCTTTAATTGTTACTCCCATGATTACTTTCTGTTACAAAGACTCTCAATCCTGAGGAAGCCACAGAGTGATAATTCATAATCCAAGGACGTCTCTCTCTGGTTTTAACCATAAGCTTCCATGGAATATACAAGAATGAATTTTGTAGTAATTCAATAATCCGGATTCACTGTGAACTATAAATGTGTTTTAAGAGGAAATAAGAGAAAGGAATGTTTTAAGATTATATAAATCTGACTCATGAAATTGACACAAATGAACGATTTGAAATACCCTAGGTCTTTTGCTTGCTTGCTTTCTTTCTTTCTTTCTTTTTTTCTTTCTTTCTTTCTTTCTTTCTTTCCTTCCTTCTTTCCTTTCTTTCTTTCTTTCTTTCTTTCCTTCTTTTCTTTCTTTTCTTTTCATGGGTTTTAATAACAAGTGGTTTAAGAGTTAGGTGGTGGAGACCAAAATAAAAACAAACACCATGATCTCCGCCATTACTTAGCAATTCCAGGCTTCAGTTACTCCTGTCTAAAGGGCAAATGAAAGGAACTGAAAAAGAAAGTGCTTCTAGAAGGAACTGAGCCATGTGGTCCAGATGTACCAAGCCTGCTCTTCCCTCTACTCTCTGTGATTTTGTAATAAAGGCAAGGTGAACATTCAGCCACTCAGGTGCTGTCTCTCGGCAAGCAATTTACTTTCCACTAAAACCTAATTTCTGAATCAAAAGTAAAAGCACATGCAGTATACGGAGGTACTCTGATTGCCTGACCCAAAAGGGGAGTTCAGATGTAGAGATGGTGGCTAGGGGACAGAAGGAAGTAGAAAGGTAGTGAGAAGCTGGGATCTGTCTCCAAGCCTTGCCACCAAGCAGCCAGAAGACACAAGCCAGGGGTCATCAACAAAGCTGAGCTCCTAGTTGAATAACCCCTGAGACTTAAGTAAAACATTAATCTGGGCATTTACCTTCCATTCCCAAAGCCATGTGGTCACGAGAATATGTATTTAACCAAACCTTGATGCCATCAGCCAAAGAGACTTGTTCCTATCACAGCCAAGAACTGGGCTCTGCAGACTTGGGCTCTGACATGCCTTTACCATAGGAGACTACCACCTGGTGCATTGGAGCCAACTTGCACCACATCACTGCAGCAGACTGCTAATTTCTCAGGGCCACTAGCAAGCTGGCCACAGTAAGAATTAAACTAGAGGAACTTGGTCTGGAGAGATGGCTCAGCTGATAAGAACACTTAATGCTCTTGCAGAGAACCCAAGCTTGTTCCCAGTACCTCCATCAGGCAGCTCACACCTGCCTGTGATTCCAGCTCCTGGGGATCCAATGCCCTCTCCATGGGCACATGAATTTTTAAAAAATTATAGAAACTTGAAACTTTTATAATTATAACCAAAGTAAGATAATAAACACTCAAAATTAATTATTTCCTGATTATTTTGCCATTAGCTAGGCTCCTGATGCTTGTTACAACTACCACATCTAACTCATAGAAAACCATATAGTGGAGTGTACATAGCTTTCAAACCTGCCTTTGGTGACTTCTGCAGGGTAGGCTGAAATCCAGCATAGTAGGAGTGCTTACAGCCCCAGAAACCTGCTGGCATTGGAAGCCCTCCTGGCAGAGTCACAGCACTGACACTTACTGGATTTTGCCACCTAAAGTATTTATCAGCATCCTTTCACAGAGATGCCACATTTGAGCTGGCCCATCTTTTAAGTCAGAATAAAGTCTTATCAATTGTAAATCGCAATACAAAGAATACAAACAGAAAGCAACCACATCTGTTGTGACCCTACAGAAAGGGCCTATACACAAAGTCCCTATACAGAAAGACCTACGGATAGTCTTTCATGTCATAATAGGGCTTACCAAATCCAATACACAGACTATTCAGCTGGAGTAGGTACTAAATGACACAGGAGCAAGTGGGGTCTAGAAATGTCTGACTCAAGGTATCTGAGTTTCTCACTACCACATGCAATGATACCACCAGCAGTGTTATTATTCCAGTGAACTGGACATCAGCTAGATGCAACAGTCAGATACCAACAATTGTTCAGAGACAGAGTAGTATGGGACAATTCCTTACAAGGTTCGTTGAAAGCCAGAAAGTTGGAAAGGGGGCTCTTAAGAGTCGGGGTGCTAGAGGGAAGCTCATTAAGACTTGGGAAATAAACAACTCAGAAGTTCCCAGGAGTTCTGGAAACTGACCAGAAGCACTAGGTTATATAAGAGGCAGGGCTGCCGAGGGGACCAGGACTAATGGAGCAGCCTGGACAAGATACTGCCTACAAGTCATGCAGAGAGCTCCAGGGTTCCAGCTTTTGTGAATTATCAACCATGCTGAAGTGGGATTTCAGTGACGCAGCTGCCTTTGATTCATCCCTGCTCCCATAAGTAACTGCTCAACCATACTCTCCTGCACAGAACTCCAGTGCATGCATTGGTGCACCAAGAGGGACTTGGGTCTGTAGCGTCTGCAGCCGGTTTCCCATGAACTGTGAGTAGATGCTTGTTTCCCATCTCTCCAAGGACAGTGTCACAAATGGAGAAGGAAAATGTGTGGGCAACGGATCAAATTTTACTCATTCAGCAATTTTCTTCGTAATTACGTCTAATACCCACAAGAGCTACGTAAAGAAGTGGACATAGAAGTCCCTGAAAGCAAGAGCATCAGTATTTTTCAGACGCCATTCCTAGTTTAACTGCTGACCTTAGTACTAAGGATCTGCCTGCCGTCCATCAACTAAGAACGCTGTGTCCTCCACAGAACGGCTCAGACAATGTCAAGCCTTCTCAGGGTTAGCATCATGTTCTGAAGTTTCTAGAATACTTTAAATTTTTCTTAATCCTCATTTTAATTTTATGTGTGTGGGTGTTGTGCCTGCATGTATGGCTGTGCACTACATGTGTGCAGTGACTCAGAGGCCAGAAGAAAGTGCTCAGATCTCCTGGAACTGGAGTTCCAGCTAGTGATGAGCGGCCATGTGGGTGCTGGGAATTGACCTGAGACCACTGGAAGAGCAGCTGGTGTTCTTAACGGTGGAGTCACCTCTTTGTTTGATACTTTTTAAAAGATTTTCAGTTTTTACATATTTATGTCACTTGAATCTACTGCCCTTTTGCTATGACTTCTTAAAAATGATTCATCCAGTCATTAAAAGAATTCCAAAGAGCTGACAAAAATTTACTTACGGATTATTGTAAAAAGATTCTTGTCATCTTGGTTTCCTATAAGATACTAGCTTCTCCCAGTGTTCCAGCACATTTCCATCACCTGTTACCAGGAGAAGGAATCTCATCAGTTGCATGGCCTTTACTAATATCACTTATTAAACATACCACAGAGATAACAACAAAAACCCCATGGTCTAAAATTCTACCACTTACTAACTACAGGCCCTTGGGAAAGTAATTCCTCTCCTTGAGTCTCCATTTCTAAATGAGTATCAAATACCCCCTATTGTCTATGTTTAGTGACAATTAAGTAAGCTAAAGAGCATGGTCCACATCCTTTGATCCAATAAAGATGTTGTCTCAGCAACAGGGACATCTGACACTCATGATTACAACTTTGTTATTGCCCATATGTTGAGTTCATCAAATGCTGGAGATCCACACGCGTTCATCCAACAATGGAATATGCCCAGCAAAGAGCTTGTGTTTTGTAAAGAGGACCCATTCAGAACAGTATTTCACCACTGTTTTTAACCTTGTAACAGGGAGGGCCCACAAACTAGGAATAGGACTTTCATGTTCTTCTTTGTCACATAGGGTCATAATAGAAATGCACCACCTGTGCCCCCGGAGAATGCAACTATTGGTCAGTTTATGTGAAGAACATGTCACTCCAGGGAGACAACACTGGCAAGGCAGGAACTGAGCTAACTTTCCTAAGTGAAGCCCTAACTCAGAGCAAAGAGAATGACAACACAGGTGACATGGCTCCATCCACACAGTGCTGCAACAGCCACCTGGAGGAAAGACAAAGGCTTCGTGCAATCCAAGACAGTAGGAGGTGCAGGGTGGACCAGGAAGAGAGGAGAAGGAAGAAATGCCACAGAATCCAGGGTCAGAGACAACTGGCCAGCACAGAAGGACTTCCCTTTAGAGAAAGACTAAAGCCCCAACACAGAAAACATTCTCATTGGCTAGCTAGGGCTTTATAAGGCTGGCCACTTTGTAAGGAAGCTTTAAAAAGCATGGAAAATGCTGTGCGATTTGATATAGGTTTAAAATAAGTGGGTGTGAAGCACACCTAGCTATTTAACAACAGAGCAATCTTTGCCAAATAGTTTATTCCCTCTAGGGCTCAGCAGATTCCAGGTCTGTATAATGAGAACAATAATGCCTACAGTTCAAAGCAGAGATGTGGAGCTGAGTGTATAGACCCTCCACACAAGGTGTCCTCAAAAGAAAACCCCACCTAGCACGTCACTACTAATGATTACAGTAGACTATTAAGTTCCTTGTTATAAAAGGCAACAGTATGCAACCCAGTAAATTCATAGACTTTGTGTGGACACTTTGGAAAGAGGTTTAAATCTTCTTCTGACAGTAACTCAAACTTCCTAGCATTTATTTTTCAAATTGATGTCATGTTTGCAATTTTGAAAAATCAAAATATAATTTTACATCATTCTCCTCTTCCCTCTACCCTTCCAACCTCTCAAATCCCCTCCTTTCCACTTCCTCTCAAATTCATGGCATCTTTTCTTTAATTATTAGTTATAAATACAACGGAGCTACCACTGGGTGTTGGATAACCAACGGGGAGCCCATTCCTGGGGAAGACAAATTCTCCCGCTCTATGTAGTCACTATTTTCTTAGAGATTTCCCCGTCCATATCGGCATATCTGTCACTGTTGTCCTTTTTCAGGTCTTGTTTAGACAGCCATACTGTTGAGATATTGAAGCTTTCCTGTCATTACTAGGAGACATTTATATCATAATGGAGTGTTAAACGGAAATTGCCACGTTCTCTGGCAGTCCTTCCTGACATCAGCCCAGAGAAAGTGTTTTGTACCTGCTGGTGTTGTATCAGCACTGAGTTCTTTCTATGGTGATGGACTCTGACCTGCTGGGCACTCACTTCCAGTGGAGACACTGACCTGCTGGGCACTCACTTCCAATGGAGACACTGACCTGCTGGGCACTCATTTCCAGTGGAGACACTGACCTGTGGACACTTATTTCCAGTAGAGACACTGACCTGTGGGCACTAATTTCCAATGGAGGCGCTGAACTTCTGTGTACGCCACCAGCATCTGCTGGACGCGAGGGCCACCCTCAAAACGGCAGGCAGACCATCTCCCTCAGCACCACTTACAGTCTCACTGAGGACAGCACGGATAAGACCATGCCAACTTTGAAGCAGAAGTATTACAACTCTGTCTACAAAAGGTATCACTGACGCCTCTGAATTGCCCCATTTGACACACCTTCCAATAATTCAGACTGCTTCCATCTTCAGAACGTCTGTGGACAATGTCCATCAGCACACCTGTCTCCTTTGAGCACAGTCACCACTGATGCATGGGCAAACCCACCTTATTTGCTATTTATGGGAAATATTTTAATAAATTAGCTAAAAGGATTAAAATTCTGATCAAGGATAGCAACGTGCCACTGCTATGGTTAGTTGTTCCAAGCAATTAAAAGTGACATCAACAAGTATGAACCACCCATTCATGCTGCCAAGCACTGGAAGCAGGGAAGGGGATTTAAGACCCTTAAGGACTAAGGGAGTTTGAATGAAAATGGGTACTATCAGCTCATGCCCTTATGGGAGGAAGCCTGTCACTGGGCTTTGATGTTTCATTTGTTCTAGCCAGGCCCAGTGCCACTCTTCCTGCTGTCTGCTGATCCAGATGTAGAACTCTCAATTACCATGACTGCCTGCGTGATGTCATGCTTCCCACCATGATGACAGTGGATTAAGCCTCTGAACTGTAAGTCAGCACACAATTAAATGTTCTCCTTTATGAGAGCTGCCGTGGTAATATTGGCTCCTCACAGCAATAGCATTCCTAAGACAGAAATTCATGCTAATGACTGGGTTACTGCTGCAACAGGACAGATCATGCTTTCGTTCGAACTAGAAAAGTGATTGGCTCCTTTAAGTAGGCCTTAATAGACCACACTATTAAGAGCATGAAATACAGTGGTGGTGAGGGTGATCAGAGCTGCTGGGGTCCAACTTAAGAAGTTTCAGAGGAGGACAATATCAATATGTGGCTCTTGTGAAATTTTGGTGAAGAATATGTCTGCTTTCTGCCCTTATCAAAAAAAAAAAATCTTCCCGACACTAAATTGATGAGTTATGGATTAACAGCTTAGGCAAACAGCCTAGCCTTGACTGTGTTGTGTGACCATTACTGGCCAGACTTATACAAATGTATAATGAAAAGGAGCAAGTGGAGAAAGGGAAAATACCAAATGTACAAAACTACAAAAATGGAGGGGAAAAGGAGCACTACGGAGTGTAAACAGATTACAGGAAAACCTGACGCTACGTGGAATAAAGGAAGTGGTCACCTCACAGAAAGACCCCACCCAGCTAAGTTTCCAAATTTTGAAAAGAAATTAAGGAAACCGTTTAGGGTCAGGCATGGTGATACAGACCTGTAATCCCAGAACTCAAAAAGCAGAGGCTGATGGATTTCTGAGAAAGAGGCCAGCCTGGTTCACAGAGCGAGTTCCAGGACAGCCAAGCGTGGGCAGTGAAGGAAACCACTGGAAACAGAAAGCTGTTGGCGATGTATTTGAACAAGGGACCATCTTTCAGCCCTAGCAAGCTGCAGAATTTGGCAGCTTCAGCCACATGATTCTGGCTTTGGAGTAAAGGATACAAAGAAAGGGGTTACAGAACCTCTTTCCTTGACTAAGGAAAGCTGCTGAGGCCAGGCATACACCAGGGGTGTCCCTGCATGGAGGCCTAGAGAAGCCATTGCATGAAGCTGTGAAGGGGAAGCCTAGATTGCCATAGACACCACAAGATGTTAGAGATGCCTGTGGGATACCTGCCAGGAGAGCTGCTAACAGGGAGCAGAACCAGCCCAAGAGAAAGAAGTGTGCTGCAGTCAACAAAGCTGAAAGGAGTTGGAGATCTGAAGAGCATTTGGACATCAGACATGGAGATGCAGAGTTTGGAGTTTGCCCAGCTGGTTTTCAGTCTTGCTCTAGTCCAGTATTTATTTCCTCACTATGCTCCCTTTCATCCCCTTTGGAACAGTAATGTATATTCTAGGCCATTATATGTTGGAAGTATGTGAAAGGTTTCTTATTTTGATTTTATAGGGGATTACAGCCAAGAGATTACATGAATCTCAGAAGAGACATTGAATTTTGGACTTTAAACATTGTTGAGACTGTGATAGACTATGGGGACTATTGACACTGGACTGAATGCATTTCTGAACCATGTTGTGGCTCTAAGCCTAAAGGGGTCAAGGAATGAAATGTGGTGATCTGAATGAAAGTGGCCCCTAGAGGCTCATAGGAAGTGGCTCTATTAAGTGTACATTGTTGGAGTAGGTGCGGCCTCATTGGGGGAAGTGTATCACAGGAGGTAGGCTCTGAGGTTTCGGATGCTCAAGCCAGGCCCAGTGTCACGCTCTCTTCCTGCTGCCTGCTGATCCAGTGTAGAACTCTCAGTTACTTCTCTAGCACCATATCCACCTGCATGCTGCTATGCTTCCTAACATGATGACCAAACCTCTGAACACTAAGCCAGCCCCCAATTAAATGTTTTCCTTTATAAGCATAGCCATGTTCATAGTATCTCTTCACAGCAAAAGAAACCCTACCTAACTGAAGACAAGGATGAAGCTCACATAAGATTGCTGTATAACAGGAGCACCAGCAGAACTAAGCAAGTAAGTCAGGTGACCCACTTCACAGGACTAACCAAATATGTAAGTCCTGGTGACACTAGCACAAGCCTAGTACTCCCAAACCATGCTTCAAACACAATGCTAAAACTCCATAACAGACATGCAAAAACTGACTAAAACGAATACACCCCTTTTGTGTGTGTGTATGGTGATGAACATTAGACAAGGCCGTCACACATGCTAGACAAGTATCATACTCCTGAGTTACAACTCTAGCCCAATATATTCCAAGTTGAATATACACGCCATCCTATAGAACAACACCTTCAGGTTATCCTCAGGTGGAAGAAAACTGGCCAGACTCAAAAGCAATGGATAGCCAGAGTCTAAATTGTACCCAAGGCTAGATAGGTGGGGGAAAGTCTTACAGCAACAGGTTTAGATTTTCAGTTTTTTATTTTCTTCCTCCCAGGGAGCTGGCTCATTGTAAGAGGCTGGGACTCCTCTCAGGAAACAATGTCCTAAGTCACCAAAAGCATGTGCTTTGCGGTCACAAGAACTGGATTTCCCAAATGAGTCCCTGTACAATTTCTGTACACCTTAATTTCATTAACAATAGAATGGGGTGGTATCACACTACTACAGCTAGATGTCATACCACAGATACAAAGACATAATGATTTCAAGTAATGCCCATGGAAAATAGCAAGGATTCACTATTATCTTCAATGTTATATACTCATAACAACAAAAATTAGTATTTTCAAGAGCTCAGATGTGATCCAGACCATTTAACCAGGCGACCAGAAATGGCATGGGGTACTCAGTTGCTTTTAGCAATAAGAGGCAAACTGTCTAACTGGTATCTGTGCATATACTTCAGCAGCCATAGCTACGGCAATTAGAAGATGCTGGCCCAGGAAAGTTAGAAAATATCAACACCATCCATTCTGAAGCAAAACTGAATGATTTGCTCAAGATGACTCGGTTCATGGGCAAACCTGGGGCTCAAACCCAGGCAGGCAGCTTCAATCCTTGCTCTTACCCACAATACCATACTGTCATTTCAAGGCGAAGAGAAGTAGTTGAAGACAAGACACAGACCAAAGGAAGAGCATAGCAGAGCAAGAAGCAGCACCCTAAGCTGACTGAAGACAAGAGCACAGAGTTAGTCGGGCCAGAGTTAAAGGACCAAACGTGCTCAGGCTACAGACTTACCGACATGAACTCACAAACAAAATTGAGATGATGGCACCATGAATGGCACCTTATTCTAGAACTTGCTGCTGGCATGAAGAGCACAGGGACCACGTGGGTGTTTTTAGCACAAAACATACTTTGATTTAGAAAGCACTGCATAAAGATCATGCCCCATACTCAAAATGCTACACTCAGAGGGAGGAACCTCTAGCATGTGGCTACTGGTTGACCTCTGGTTATCTTTCATTGCAGTTCCCTTTGTACAGAAGGAAAGAAGAGGAGGAAAAAGTTGCTCAAGGCAGTTAAAGTCTCTGAAGGTGTGGGGAGGTTGGGTGGGATGGGAGGTGCTACGACCGTAAGAAACAGGGTCCTAGTTACACAGAGTGCACAGAGAGGAGGAAAGAGAAATGGTGACCCTGGCCAAGCTAAGGCATGGCGGACTCTATAGGGGCCCATGATCTCTGCCTTTCATGATTCATTCTGTAGGCAATCCCCTTCCCTTGGGTATGAGTGAGTCCCACGACTTACTTAACTGACAGGGTATCACTGCTATGACAGGATGCATGTGTTATACTACAGGAGATTGTAATATCCATTCTGCCACAGGAGTCTCTCCCATGCTGGTTAGGAAGACAGGCTGTCATGATGTGAGTTACAGAATGAGAGCCATATGAGGGCAACCTCGACTGATCACAAGAACTCAAGATGCTTGATTCAAGAGCCCACAAAAAAACAAGGTCCTCCCCAGCTTCACCGCAGATAAGACAGTGACCATAGGAACACCCTGACTTCAGCATGCTCTGCACTCAGCCAACTCAGGCCCAGACTTCTGATCCAGGATAGTCAAGAAATCATATGTAAGTCAGTCGATCTACAAGGACTGTGCTGTATGCATGGCCATGTAGCTCTAAATAGTCAGCGCAGAAAGGAAGAGAAATACACATCCATAATGCCTTCTCATGGCCTTCTGGCAGAAGAGGGGGGAGAAAGAGGAAGGCCCAGGGAGCCTCAGGGCTCAGGAGAGACGGACTCCCATCCTAGGCTGGCCACTTGGAAGGTATAATTAGTCCCATTTACCAACAAAATCACCTTCGAAATGGTGATGGGACACTTGGCTGGCTTCCAGAAGCTACTCAGCATGCCAAAGCCTGGGCCATTGAGATCGGCAAGAGAATTTTTATCAGAAGAGAAGTTCTCCTACAGACTTCGCCATAACAGCATAATGTGAGCGTGCTATATATAATGCACTGTATTTAAACGCTGCTTGAAGAGGCAAGCTGGAAACTTGCACTTAGCGCCTTTAAGAACTCAATTAAAATGAAGACACCAAGAGTTTCATGTAAATTTTCCTAATACAAACTCTCAAAACTGAACACACACACACACACACACACACACACACACCCCTAAATCTTCTGAACAAGTACCTACAACTTCTATAAATCAGTTCAGGAAACCTCAGCTCATGGCCAGAGTATACTCAGCTACGAATAAAACACCCCCTCACCTCACAGCCCAGCCGACTACTAGCAGAAAGGTCACCCCACAGTCACATCCTCTGCAAGGTGGAAAACCTACATTGCTCATTCAGGCCCAGCCTTGCAGCTGACCGACATAATGCACACACCCAAAGACCAGCTCATCTGTCCAAGGTTTCCCTGCAGCAGCACAGTTCTGACTCTTCACACTGAGTTCTCTACCAAATGTTAGCTTCAGCATGAAAACATGACAGCAGTAATATTATTTTATGTGAAGGAAAATTAGGAATTCAGTTTTCAGGATACCAGAGAGTTCTTATTTCTAAAGAGCTAAGCTCTAGGGCGGGGCAGGGGAGGGGGTACCACTGCATAAAGCACTCATGTTAAATGTTCAGTCCTTTCCAAAGCAATGTAAATCTTACTCTCTGAGTAAGGTGGAGTGTGCCTTAAATAGACTGCTTTTCTTATGAATGACCTGAATCTCTTTCGTTACCTTATGTTAAGTAAGGAAAAAAATCAAAAGAGGGCAGGCACAGAAAATGTGCCAGCAAGACCGAAGAATGTTCAACTATTTCATGTACGCTGATCCCTAAAGTCGCTGATTCATTCAGTGAACATCTGGAGGATGTCTCGAGTCAGAGCAACACGGCAGGTGCAGAACACAGGCGCCTGGCTTGCTATGGGCAAACAGTGCTTGCCGACACTCTCAACAGAAGTAACCCCATCTTGGCAGCCAACCAATGCAGCAGAAGAATCTGCAGCATGTGTATCAGGAGGCTGATCAGAATGGAGACCAGGGCTGTCGTCACCTCTAGATACCTCTGTATTTAAATGGAAGCAGCATCTTGCTCGTCCATGTAATGACATTGCAAGAAATCCCAATAAATGGGGTCAGATATGTCTACAGCTCCTGTTAGGGAACTTTCCCAAAGGGAAAATCCATGTAGCCTTTCAACTTTCTCCTTTTCCCCAGACCATGAAAGAATAAACAAAAAATAAACAAGGGTTTCTCTTCCCCATGAAGCCTGCAGTTTCCACTCAGCAAGGACTATGGCACTGTGTTAGCATCGCCTGGACATCACATTTTAATTCTAAATGAAATGTGTGATGCAACACTTGCTCTTGATGCATGGGGAACTTCATGGCAGCCTTGGTTCTAAGTATACACCACATGCACTTCACAGTGTGCATGCAGTCACACCACACAGTGCCAACAAGCACCACCTGAAATGTCCAATGTTGATATTTAAGTTGCTACCAATAAACCAATTCTAAGACATTTCACTATTTTTTGCCTTGCAATTAGGATGGAATTGCTAGTTTCTGAACTGGCCATAAACACACTTCTGCCATTTTGTACTACATATTTATGCTAAGTGGTGTTCTCAGCCCTGATGATTATAAATTCAAAATATCAACCAACTGTGAAAAATACTGAAGATATTTTCATCTAAGTATCCAATATTCAGCCAAGATTTAATTCTTTATGTGAAAATAAACAAGCGCAGCATCTCAGTATGCAAATGAAGCTTTCGTGTTTAATAAATGGTAAAATTCTCTGTATAGGAAAGAACTGTTCTGACATAAATCTCTATTACCAGTAAATGTTTAAGTTTATATATTTATATGTTGCATTGCATGCGTGCTTGCACACACACACATACACACACACGCGCACGCCCTCACGTATACACAAATACATGGCCCATAAGGAAGACTTAAGAGTTCTCGCTCTTACTCCTCTTTGGATGGTAATACAAAATAAGGGAGGCCTGGCTTCCCTCACCTTGTATGTATTGAACACGTTGGCTTCTCTGGCTCCTTCCCAGGGAAGGGAATGCACCTGGGCAACCTTTCCTATTCCACCGCCTTCTGTAAACTCATGGGAAGTTTCCTAGCAGTGGTTTCATGGTTTGTGTAAGGCAGGCAGGAACATGTTATCTTCAACCAGGCAAAGCTTGTGTTGTCATGTCCTATGTGACTCCTCTTCCATGGACCGGATAGTAACAAAGGCCTAGCCCTAGCTCAGTCATCTGGGAAAACACCTGTAATTTCTAAATTTATTATCAATCTCTCCTATCTCCCTCACAATAGATCATTCCTAGCTTTAACAATACATTTTAAATGGCTTTCATTCAATAGTATTGATTTTTTCTGTAGAAATAGTTCAGTTCACAAAATTTAAGTTTTCTGAGTTCTTATTAACACCAAATTCAACAAGAAGACTGTCTTTGTGTTATTAGAGCAGGCTTTCACAACAACCACAATCACCACAACAGCAACAACAACAACTCACAAATCCCCATTTTCCCACAATGAATTCAGAAGTTAAGTTTACTTTCTCACAGACACACATAAGAAAATCTGTCACAAGCGCTCTTGGCTACACAGAAAACAAGAAACGCACATATTAGCACCTAGGTGCTCTGTCCTCCCACAGTCCTGGGGCAGGCAGGCAGGTGAAGAGCTCGGTGTTCTCAGGCAGTGAGCTGGAACCTCCTACCTAAGCGATGAGGCTCAGCTCCAGTTCTTTCACTGAAGGCAAAGCTTGTGCTTTTCTCTTCTCGGTCACTCCGAACCAAGAAATGAAAACCTTTCAAGTGTGAGCAGTGATCAGACTTCAAGCGAAAAGTGATAAAAACAAAGACTGACAGAAACGCACGGTGACATGATCTCAGAGAGCCAGCCCCAAATATTGACTCACGTCGCCTGGGGTAGCTACTAGGAAAGGGGAGAAGAACGAAAAGGCCGGATGGCAGGATGACAAATGGATGCCTGGTTGTGGATAGAACAGGATAAATCAATGACTGAGAAGAGCACGAACAAGATCAGAACAGACGAGGTTGGTGGTGTGGACTCTGCCAGGGCTGGAGGCAGAACAGTGTCATCTGCAGGGACCAGTGGCACCAGTTTTAGTTTCCTGGCGTAAGTATCTTTGCAAATGCTTAATTTTCACAATTTACAGTGTGAGAATAGCTAGAGAGAAGATTGGAAATCAATGGACATGGTTGTAATGCACTAGGATGATATTGGCAAGAACAGCTATTGTCCAGATTCACTCTGCAGGCTGTGATTTGCTGACTCCCAGCCTCCATATGGCTACGATACCAAAAGATAGAAAGAGATGCTATGGGGCTTCCCTGAAAAGCTTGGCACACTGAAGCCATTCAGTTGGCACCAAGAGCCTGAGGATTTATAGTCCCAGAAGTTCCTAGATTCCAGGAAGTGCAGCACTGCGGTGGAACAGGGGTCAGAATGGGAAAGATGATATACTTGCTCAGCATTAGTGATGCAAAGATCCCACCTGTAAAACATGCTGTTTGTTGTCCACAGCTCACAACTGTGACCCTGTCTTATCACATATTTTACAAAGATGGTTGTGGGACAGAAATCATCCCATTGCTTCAAAGTAACTAAGGAAAGAAGATTGTCATGAATGGAGACAAAGGAGTTCTGATTTGTCTAAGACAGGTCCTCTGCCTTCAAGACTGTCCTTAGCTTTTCCTCTCCCATTTTCTCACCCAACTCTTTATTTAGATACCAATCTCTTTCTCCAAGAAATGTCTCTCAAAATCTCCCGTGATTTCATTTCAAATCTCATTTCTGTGATATGAACTTCATCACTGTTAGTATTCATGTCATTCTCAGGGCAATGTCTGCTTCCTGGGTATGAGCACAGACTTCCAGAACTGTACCTTGCTGAATGCCCAGTTCTAAAAGAGGCAAGCAGACCTGGATTAAATAGAAAGCTCAGATGGTTACTGCAGTTCTGCTTAGCAAGGATGTGGGTAGTAAAGATCAGCAGTCAGATCTTGCACAGTGTTTTGAGACTTGGCTGCCTGTAGTGTGTGCAATGTGATATGGCCGGTTGAAGAAGAGCAGGCCACATGTTCTCCAGTCAATACATGGCTATGTCTCCCATGCTCTGTCACTTGGGGAAAAACTATGATTTTAGTTGATGATAAAACATATTTTTTGAAGGGAAGATACAGATGATATGGAAAAAAAACTATTTAAAAAATGGCCAGAACTTTCAAAGTTCAGCCCAAATAACAATCCCCCCAGCAGGAGATTCAGTTAACCACAACAAAGTTTCACCTAAAATGACGCCCCAAAGAAGCACCAAAAATTTCAAAAATAGTGTTAGAAAATGAAAGGTGTGGGGGTCAATTAGCTGGAGTTACATATGAAGCAAAAAGGTACCTTTTGAAACTAAAAAAAAAACATGACAGCCTTAAATAAATGAAAGTTGAGAACTTGTGGTCAGTAGATAAACACTCCATTACATGCTGAGCAGAGGAGAGGGTCTATAAAAAAAAATGAGGAGTCTTGAGGTAAGAAATGGGCACAATAAAAGAGATGGTGAATTGCACTATTCTTGCTAAGAAATTCCTGACCATTTTACAGTGTATCAAAATATGTCAGAGCACTGTTTAGTCTGTGACATACATGCATAAGCATACATGAATGAATGAGAACCAATGCGTGTAAGGAGAAAAAGAGATGCTACAATTTTCTTAAGTTTCACATGAAGCCGCACCTTAATTCAAGGTAGAAATTTTACTAAGATAGATGTTTTAATTAACAAAAAAATACAAATATAATGATGCAAAGAGACATACCTAAAAACCTGAAATAAAAATGCAATGTAAAGAATTTTTCAATTAAATAAAAAGGGGAAGAAAAGGATAGAAATTTTAGAAAAATGTCTTAAAAGACAGGATCATGCTGGATATTGTTGAATGTCTTTAATCCTAGCACTGTGGTCTATATAGTGAGTTCCAGGAAAGCCAGAGCTACATAATGAGATACTGTCTCAAAAAAGGAGAAAGAAGAGAAAGGAGAGAGAAAGAATCTCTTGGGGCGGACTGAAGGCTCAGTGGTATTAAAAAGACACACTGCTCTTTCAGAGGATCTGAATGTGAGTCCCAGCACCCCACATCCGGGGCTCAGAACCACTGCAACTCCAGCGCCAGAGGAACCGATGATGCTGGTCTCTGTGGGCATTGTACTCATGTGTACAAACACACACACACACACACACACACACACACACATAACTAGAAACAACAAAAAACATTTTTAAAAGGTTGAACCAATTTAAAAAAAATTTTAACGAGGGAACTAATACTAACCGTGCCAATAACTGCAGCCAATGAAAAGAGACTAAATGTTAGAACTGAAAGGTATAGATCCTTAAAATATGCTTAAAAGGTAACATAGAATCCCACCCTTATTGACAATGGATACTCTTTAAGTAGACACAGCCTAGTAAACAGGTGAAAAGGATGTGCCACGCTGACCTAAAAAAGGAAGGAAGGAAGGAAGGAAGGAAGGAAGGAAGGAAGGAAGGAAG
>LOEQ01000610.1:508542-522450 GCA_001685075.1 Bramus lutescens | reverse complement strand
CACACACACACACACACACACACACACACACACATACACAGGAAAAGAAAAAAGAAAGACAGAAGGAGAGAGAAACAAAGAAAGAAACAAAGAAAGGAAGAAAAAAATCATGTTCAACCTACCATAGCCATAAACAGTCACAAAGTAGCAGCTGTCTCAACTAATGAGACAAAGTTTTAAAGCCTAATCCCCTTCCACAGTAAACAGCATTCACTTACAGCTTAGTAGGAATACAGAGATACATACTCATTTATTATATAAAGAACACCACCTCTTAATAAAAGTAACACACAGCCTATAAGCCCAAAGTCAAAGCCCCATGGCTTTATCGCAATAAAAAGGGAATAATAAATTCAAACTTTCACTAAAATAAAAACAAAATAATAAATCCAAAAAGGAAACAATAAATTCATATTGCTTCATATGGAAAAAGTCTCAGTTTACCTTGATGTTAAAATAATATTTGGAAAGTAAATTTGTTACTGTTGGCTCCGGGTCCTGGTGCATGTCAAATGACTACCAAAAAGAAAGCAAACAGGTTGGGGATGAAGTCGAGGGGCAGAGCACTTGCTTGGCATGCCCAAGGTCTTGGCTCAGTTCCCAGCACCACAAGATAAATTACAAAAAAAAAAAGAAATAAAACAAACGGAAAAGAAATGGATTTGTGAATTATTTCTGAAGTACTTTTTTAGGTCTTCCAAGTGTTAACTTTTAAAAGCAGTACTTTGGGATTGTGAATGGCCATTGCGACTGACCTGTTTGCACTACTTCCCTTCAAGTTGCCAATAAATGATAAAATAGCAAAATAATGACAAATCCATAAAGATAGAAGAAATGAAAGCCACACCACAGAAGATAAGGGACACTGGGGCACTGTGCATACTGGAGAGTGGAGCAACTGTGGAGGCTGAGAAGCCAAAGCACAGCCACTGAAGTTCCCTCAGGGCTGAGGAAAAAGGGACCAAAATAACACTGAAAAGGCAGCCTGCCTAAAAGTCTACAGAAAAAAACTCTTACCTTATACCATTTACAAAAATTAAGTCAAAATGGATTTGAGCTGTACAAAGTAAGATCTAAAACTAAAATTCCTAGAAGAAAATGCAAGAACAAAGGTTTAAAGCATGTAATTTGTCAACAGATTTCTTGGTTGTTGCTGTAGGAATTCCTACTGCCAGTAGCCTTTACTTTACTCACCCCACATTGGGCAACAGATGGAGAAGGACGCTTACAAGAAATCCCACACTAGTCCTTCTTCAGGTTGTGACACCAAAGACCCAGGCAACCAAAGCAAAACAGACCAGGATTAAATCCAATGTAAAAGCTTCTGCATAGCAAAGGAAGAAATCAACAGAATGGAAGGCAAGCTACAGAGCAGGAGTCTGCACTGGCAAACCATGACCATGAAAAGTATGAACAGCCAAATGTAAGGATCTCCTAGCACTCACCAACAAAACCCTAAGTAACCAAAAATTTATGCACAGATATCTCCCTGGATGACAAACAAATGGTCAACTGTACATGGATAGATGCTCAGCATCACTAATCAAGGTAAGCAAGTCAAAAAGCAAAATCAAATGTGGCCACCTACATATTAGAATGGAAATTAGCAAAAACAGACAATGACAAGTGTTGACAAGACTGTGGAGAAACTGGAACCCTTGTACACTCTTAGAAATGTAAAATGGTACAACTGGTATGGAGCACACACAGACAATCCCTCAAAAATTAAACAGAGAACTATCATATGATCTAGTTTATGAAGTATATGTGAAAGAATTGAAAATAAGATTTTGAGGAGATATCTGCATATCAGTATTCACAATGGCAGTTTTAGCAATAGCCAAGATTAGAAGACACCACACTGTATGTCTACTGACAAATAGCTGGGTAAGGAAAATATGGTTGTGTTGTCAATGAAATAGTGTTTGGCCCTCAGAAAGAAGATTCTATCATGTGCTGCTACACGCACGAATGGTCAGGTCATTAGGAAGCAACTAGCCTCAAAGAGACAAGAGGTTCCATTGACAAAGGAAAAGAAAGAAAGATGATTTCCAGGGGCTAGGGAGAAGGAGAAAGAACCATTACTCCATAGATAAGTAATAATTTTCCAAGATGAAAAAAGTCTCAAGATCCTTTATATAAAGGATGTAAATTAACACTACCTACCTCATACTAAACATGATTAAGAGGGTAAATGATGTGATTCACATTTTATTACTCATAGGAAAAGAGGAATGGAGAGATTATCCTGGATTATCTAAATGGGTCCAGTGTAATCAAAGAGTTCTGAGAAAGGAAAAAGGGTAGAGAGAGGAGCTGGTCAGAATCATACAGTGTAAGAAATAGCTGATCCATTATTTCTAATTTTGATGACAGAAGAGAACAAGAAAGTCATCAAACTGATGCTAAGTGAAATCCTACAAATATCAGGGAAAGTGAGGGAGGGAGGAGGAGGGGAAAGAAGAAGAAAAAGGGAGGAAAAAGGAAAGTGTGGAAGGGAGCGCCCAGCATGGAATTTCTGAATTCTTGGGATAAAGAAAAGTGTTAACCATTTCCTAGAGGCATAAAACATCCCATGCAGCCAACTACGAAGCAGAATGGCTGTTACATGACAACGTATACCACAACACTCAGCCAAAACCAAATAATTATTACAATTCAGCAAATATTAATACTTAAATGCAGTCTAGAACACAACTGCACTAAGAGAAATGGAAATCTGGACATAGTGGTACATATCTAATGGTCCCAGAGGCTGAGAGAGGAGGACTCTAAGTTTGAGGTCAGTGAAAGCCCACAGTCTCTCCCCACCCCTCGTAAAAGGAGAGAAGGAGAAGGTGGAGGAAGAAGAGAAGTAAAAGAAAAGTGGGTGGGGGAAGGCATGGCAAGTGAATTCCAGCAGTCAAAGGTCACCTTTAAATCTTCATCAGGAAATAGAACAGATATCTAACATTTTTGAAGAAACCACTAAAGTAACACTTAAAGCATCTTCTATATTTTGAAACAGATACATGAATACCAGAAAATACAACCAAAAGAGCTAAACTGTCTATCTTTAGTCAAAGGGGAGATGGGAAACTATTAACCATTGCAGTGGATAGTTTTATATCAATTTGACATAATCTAAAGGCATTGGAGAGGAGGGAACTTCAGTTAAGAAAATGCCTTCATAAGATCCCTGGGCTGGTGGTCAAGGGTTTTATAATAAAGCAGGCTGAACAAGCCGTGGAGAGCAAGCTAAAAAGCAGCACCCTTCCATTGCTTCTGCATCGGTTCCTGCATCCAGGTTCCTGTCCTAACTTCCCTCAATACGAAAATATAAGCTGAAATAAACCCTTTCCTACCCAAGTTGCTTTGGTCATGTGTTTCATCATAGCAATAGTAACCCTAACTAAGACACCAATGTATACGCAACAACTTTAAAAATAAATAAAATGAACAAGGTGAACAACAACAACAAAAAAAAACAAGAAAACAAAGGAGAAAAGATAGTGAGCTCATAAAAGCAGTTATATAAACTGTTCTAAATGGAGGTCCTGGATGTTTACCAGTCCAAAGAATGAAGCCAGCAAGTGTCCTACATTACACAAATGGATACCTGTATTTAGACTCAGGTGCCAGCATCATACAAAGAGTCCATAAAGTCCGAATGGCAAACAGTGAACATGCCATACTATGCTGTGCAAAGTGCAGTCAACACTCTGAAACATGACTCTTACACTGAAAATGCTGATGCAACCTATTCAATTATATACTTGAAAGAATAGCACAAATATGTGCTTGTTAAATATACATATATAACTAAATTAATTAAATGGAATGCATGTTTGACTGCTTCATCTGTAGTATTCTCAATCTCTAAATATTCAAGTTGGCCATGACCGTTTCTTTAGAACACCTCAGAAGACAAACAGACACTAGAACATAAAAGAATTAAACATCCATTTACCTCAATCATGCTCCTACTTTCCTTCATCAGTCTTCCATGCAGTCTAGGAGAAAATAAGTAAATTAAAGTACATTCTTCATACAATGAGCTGCTTATAAGTGAAAAAAAAAAACAAGGCCATCAATCACTACCCCTCCTTATCTTCCCACTGAGAAATAAATGTTCTTCCCTCCTTGCCAACTTCACCCCAGTTATCCTGGTGGAGAGACCAGGTTTGTGACTGGGCAAACACGCAGAGCAAGCCTGTGTCTGGTGCACTCCAGACCCGTCTGAGGACATATCATCAGACTTCCAGGCACGCACCTAGTGAAGCAGCCCCTTTCCATTCACATTAACTGTTAACTTACTATGGAAACTGATATGGTGGGCAAGTGCATTTTTCACACTGTAAAGATTAGAACTCTGGCAGAAAAGGATAGCGAGATGTTTATAGTTTCCTTTGTATCATAACACGATCAACAGCGGCTAAGTGGATTAAGCATGGACACATGGAGTGCCCCTGTTGGAAGAACCTGTACACAGAGTGAACCCTGGACAAAACACTTAGGCATGCTTCTTTGCCCTGCTTCAGCAGATTTTCTCAACTAAATCAAACATGACCCTTTCAACATGTATGTGTGAAAAATGAAATTTAAGATGCATGTATGTGAATCAAAATACTACAGAAAGAGAGATAGTACCTTTAAAAATGGCAGCCTGGCACAGTGGCGCATGCTTATTTTTAATTTAAATTTAACACTCAAAAAACTGAGTAGAACTACTAAGTCTGAGGCCAGTCTTGCCAACAGAGTGAATTTAAGAACAACCTAACCTACAAATATCTGCCTGGAGGAAGATATAGGAACCCTTATTACTCAGAAAAGTGTCTGAGTTTGAGAATACACATAACTGAACCAAAATTAAAGATTTTAAGGAAAAAAAAGAGGGTAGCTGGCTGAGAGCTAATCCTATTCAGGAAGATGCTGTCATGCTAAGGATGAAAGTGCTTTGGCTGATGGGTGGCCAATGGCAGGGTCTCCAGAGACTATGATGGGATGTTGCTCATGATAGACAGCAGGGAAAGGGCCTTCCCATTATGAAGCAAGACTGTATTGTTGAATATAACATGGGAAGAAAGAGGAAAATAAGAATAAGGAGACTGCCAAAGGGGGGTTGATTTCCTTTCTACAGGTAAACAACAACAAACTCTATAGTAAAGATAACACAATTTATATGTGGCAGAAGCTAGACCAAGTTACTAATGCACTGCTCCACTTAGTCTTCCAAGTCCCAGAGCAAATGCTGAAGTTTGGTTCCCTCCAGTCCATAGCAACCAAGAATCTCTAAACAGTGCAACTGAGTTAGTAGGTGAGGCAAGCTGTACCAGGCAGGGCCACTGATTCTATCAACAAAGGACATGTGTTCACAGGAATAAACACACATGGTTGGATATAGGATCTGACATGTAGTCCCTGCCCAAGTGCCACTCAAATCAGAAGGCTCATGTCATTCTGAATCCATTCTTACAAATTACCCACAAACCCAATGACCATCTCTGTGAAGCAGGCACACTAGCCGCTCTGCACCCCGGAGAAGACCTTTCAAAAGAAACCTTCCTACATCCCAACTGCTAGTTCTGACACCTGCTAAATGGCCCAACTATTCTCCTACAGCCTCTCTGTAACAAGAGACACCAGAAGAATACAGCGTCCTTCATGGGCAGCTGCTCATGTACTCAGGTACCACCAGTTACTGAGGAACCCTGAGAACACCACCTTCCAACAATGTGCCAAGCCTCTGTGAATATTTCCTTTGTATAATAAGTAATTTCAAAGAGCAGGGTCAAAACAGGAACATAGTTCAGAATGGAAAGTTTCTGTTATATCACTTGAGGAAAAAAAAACAGTACTTTAAAAAGACAGTGTGTGTGTGGTAGCCAAGATATGTGCTTGAAAAGGTTCTCCTGCATCCTCAATGATAAATATAAAACTGGACCTCAATTGCAATCACAGACTGTCATATGTGACATGCCCTGACATTCAGTCCCTGAAAGCATGGCATAGAGTCCTGAAGGAAGCCTTGAAGCCACAACCTAATCAGATGTAGACAACTCAGAGGCTATGCCAACTTCTCTGGGGTTATACCAGGAGAGAGGGGGAAAGGCCCCCAGTCATGCTTGCTGAACTACTTGGGCTATAGCGACCATGAGAGCTCTGGCTTCATGATGAAAGCCCCTGAGACTGTCTCAAACCATTCAGTAACACTTCTGTCTTCTAGTTCCAAGTTATTTGGACTCTGATCCTGAGAAAGGTGTTGGGGGGTCCCTTCTCCTTGAGTGATGGTAAAAGTGTTTTGCTAGTAAGGAGCTTGAGGACAGGAAGTACAGGAGGCCTGGATCCACTCAGGATCTATCCTGTGAGGGCAGCGGTTGAACTGTGAGGGCAGTCAGAGCACCTTTGGGAGTTTCCTTGTGTAAAACTCAGCGCGGCCAAAGAGCAGGCTTGCAGGTGTTTTGTGACGACACAAATCTTTCTAGGACTAGATAAGCAGGTAACCCGTTGACCAGACATACACAGATGGTGTGGAAATGCAGCAAGCATGCTTTGTTTCTGTAGCCTGATGCAAGCCAATTCCAGTTATTCGTTCTCGGAGGGAGACGATGTGTAATTAGGCATCAAAAATATAGAGAGCAGTAATAGCATAAGAGCAATTTAAATGCATTTTCCCACTAAGACTGTACTTTATTAGAACAAATTTTAAAAAGCTGAAAAATCTTTCTTACAAGCAATACATTGTGTAAATTAAGAGTCTGACTTTAAAAAACTTAAAAGACAAAATGTGAAGACAGGTTAGCCAGGTCACTAGCACCCAGTGAAGATAGTTTAACCAGGCCACTAGCACCCCAATGAAGACAGGTTAACCAGGCCACTAGCACCCCAATGAAGACAGGTTAACCAGGCCACTAGCACCCCAGAGAAGACAGGTTAACCAAGCCACTAGCACCCCAGTGAAGACAGGTTAACTAGGCCACTAGCACCCCAGTGAAGACAGGTTAACCAAGCCACTAGCACCCCAGTGAAGACAGGTTAACCAGGCCACTAGCACCCCAGAGAAGACAGGTTAACCAACCCACTAGCACCCAGTGAAGATAGTTTAACCAGGCCACTAGCACCCCAATGAAGACAGGTTAACCAGGCCACTAGCACCCCAGAGAAGACAGGTTAACCAGGCCACTAGCACCCCAGAGAAGACAGGTTAACCAGGATCTCCCTTCCTTCTCTCTAATATGTGAAGAAGGGTCTTTACAACTCTGCCATCTCTCTTAAGGTGTCAAAACACTCCAGGTATAGTCTCTGGCTCTCTAGGCTGCAAGGTTCAGTCTCCCTCCAGAGCAGTGGGTTCTCACCTTTCCTAACACTGTGACCCTGTAATACAATTCCCTAAGTTGTAACGACCCCCAACCATAAAATTACTTTTGTTGCTACTTCATAACTGTAATTTTGCTACTCTTGTGGTTTGTAATATACATATCAGATATGGAGGCTATCTGATATGTGACCCCAAAGAATGTCACAGTCCATGGGTTGAGAGCTGCTAGTCTACACTTGCCCACAGCTTCCTGCTGCCAGCCCTCCTCACAGGAAAATCATCCCGGTGCTTTCATCTCCCCTTCAGTGAGTGGTCTTAGCTGTTTGAGACTAACAAAGAGAACATGCAAGGGATAACTTGGGTGTCTTCTCCCAAGCTTTCTTGAAACTACCAGAATTCCCAGAAAGCCAAGCTTCTTCTGGGAAACAGAATGCTCTCTTCTCTGAGGGGCTAGGCTGTGTTGTAAAAGAAAACACACAACTCCCTCAAGTACCCTGTGGTGTACCCCTTCTCAGCTTGCCTCTGAATCTGGCTTTCCTTCCTTTTCCCTCAGGAAAGAACAGCTGACTGGAGGGTTTGTGAGCACTGATACCCTAAGGGGAAGACAGAGTTAGCAACTGCAATCTGCTAAAATGTGGGAGCTGAAGGAAAAGATTTGGGATCAGGGGGACTTGAGTGAGATAGGATGCACGCTTAAGGAAAGTGTAGAAACGGCTGTGTTCCAGGAACTGGTGAAGAAATGTTCTGGATGACACACACTGATGAAAGCCCGGAAGCAGTGGAGGCTGGAATGAGCCCTGGAGCACTCCTTCTCATCGAGTGAGCAGGTTCCAGGAAGGAAAAGGCACTTTATCGCTTCACTGGGCAGATGGTGGGGACACACAGAGGTGACAAACTGACAGCACCAAGGTAAACAAACAATATCGGCAAACCTGACTACTCCCCGCTAAGAGTCTCATCTGAACCCATGAGCCAAGCAACACTCTTCTGTGGCTCACTGACGGGAACTGCTAGGTATGGGATGAAGAACAGGGTCTTCTTGATCCGAAAAGACATAGTTCTCACATTCTAGAGTGAACCAAATATGGACAACCATGGCTCGGGAAAATGAAATCAGGCAGCTCCAAATACCATGTTCTAAAGTAGTAAACAGGGTGGTAGAACAAAAGGGAGCCACACATGAAGCTAGGAACATGTAAGTATATTCCAAAATGGTTTGCCTAATAATCACAAGGATGTACAGTCAAACATGTGGGTGGGCAATGACAAGCTAGCTATTAAGGGAGCTAACAAAGGCCCAAGATAATTTGGCTCCAGAACTACAAGATTCTAATCAGTCAATTGACCTCATAGAATCTTTAATATGTATTTGGGCTTTTGTTCTTGGAATTTCTGTCTATGATCTCAAAGGGTTTTTTTTTTTTTCATTAACACTGGCTTTTCCAGGAAGCAAAAGCTCAATCCCTATGTAACCTTTTGAAGGCCCAAATGTGCCTTTGGTTCCTGAAGCTTTCACTGAGAAATTTATAAGCTGAGATGATTTCCAGCACCGTATCTTGCTAGAGGGACTTGAGTAACATGCCAGGCCTCCAATGTCATGTGTAGTGTGAGTTGCTTTTAAAGTTCTGCCAACAGGAGTGCCAAAATACCCTTCCTAGGCTCATTGGAACACAGTTTCCTCAGAGCAAGTGTCACACTGCCTTTACACTTAAAATGCAACAGATCCTGGTCAGCACCTGGTAAATGCCAACATGGGTGTCTGCTATCAGTTACATTAAAGCAAACCAAGTTTTTCAGTTCACTGGTGAAACCATCTGTACTTCAAAAACGTATTGCTGTGTGACTGCCATCTCTCTCCTTTCTGGGCCTAGCAAGAGTGATAGAAATAACTCACAGCAACGAACAAACTACCTACCTGACCTTATTTGGTCTTCATTATTTTTAATCAAACTATAAAAATGTAAATACACACGCGCACACACAAGTAAATCTTAGATTTAGGTAGTTAATTACCTCCACGTTACCTTTGAATATTAGTGTCTTCTATTTTATAGCACCCTTTTTTAAAGAAAAAAAGGATTAAAAATTGTAGATTCTTTTCATTTTCCACACCAACCCTTATCTATTATAGTCTCAGTAGCTTCCTTTCGAAATTAGTGACACTGCTTCCCTCGCCAGAAAGTCCCCAGAACACAAGTTATATATCCTATCTCATAACCCAAAGCCCCATAGTCCAGTGACTTAATAACTGCCGTAGAAACAAATCTAAGAGTCTTGCCTTTTGAAGCCAAGTTCTTTTAAGACATGGAGAAGAATAGGTGTTTACCAGAAATCAGAAGAACAATGAGAACCTGGTCATTTAAAGTGCTTTTGAAATACTTTGAAGTAACATCTTCAAAAGAAAATTCCACATGAATTAGCAAGCCAAGCTACCATAACAAAGTGTGCCAATGGCAGACACCAAAACACTTGTGTTCCTCAGAAGGGCAAAGATAGCAAACAAGAGTGTAAGATGAACTAACAATTCCTGTTTGCCCCGGACACGATGAAAATGAAATGGCTGAGAGGATTATCTCAGGGCTGGAGCACACATTTATTGATTCAGTCATGGGCACTGCCCTCTCCCCAAAACTCCACTCTATAAAAGTGTGTGTGCATATGTAAAACTCTTTCTCATGGCACATTAAGGAAAATGTTTCAAACCAAAAATCGACAAATTTTCTCAAGTAGCATGCAGGGTATGGCTCACCTATTCTTCTTCGGGAATTCTACTACAGCCTCAGATCCAGATGTCTCTCAACTGCCTGATACAATCACACGCACAGACACAGCTGACTAAACCTGAAAATATTAGTGACTCAAAAAAAGAGTCCTTTATGAAATGGCCAAAGGCATGGTTTCTAAAAGGATGGGATCCACAATGAGGCTCTCTGCCTTAAGAGCCAAATATGAGTAAGTCTACAAGAACCTAGATGCATGGTAGAAGGTCCTGAGGGACACTTAATGTCACAGGCCAAGTGTACACAGAAACTAACTGGTACCCAGTCTCCTCTTGGTCTGGGATCCTTAGATCCATATCCTTACATCCTAATCTTTTCTGGAGCAAAATGCAACACGACTTTTGGAACCAAGAAAGTACCCAAAATACGCAGCTAATTATTTAAAAGAAAAAAAAAACTAAGTTAAATTTACTATGGCCGTCTTAGTTAAGCTATTAGAAGAAACATCTTACAGCACATAGGTCAATTTTTAAAACAATACAGCTTTATTCTTTCAATGTCTCTCTCTTGTGCTTCAGGTTCCTCACCTATAGAATGCAGTCAATGACCCTGATATATTAATCCTCTTGCCAAACAAAGGGACACAAATAGCTTTATACAACTGGAAAGTATTCTCTATTGTGTAGCTGCCACATGGTAATCCTAGTGATTTCATAATTATAACTAATAGATTTGTCTATCATTTCAGTGATTTGCAGATAATTTAGAACTTCTCAGAGTATTTAATTTTTCCCACTAAAAATATAATTATACCCAGTGTCCTGCCTCTCTCTCTTAAAAAAAACTAAGAAGTCCAGAGAATCTTATGTGATTATTAGCAGAAATCCCTAAGTTAAAATGGGGCTACAGCACTGGCTATAGTAGTTGCAACACTGTGTGGGATGAAAGCTGTGTCACAACACAAGACAATGGAATTCTACCTCTCTCTCCTGGACACTTCCTGTTCAGGCTTCATTGCAAAAGAAAGAGCAGTTAGCTCAGACCCGAAGTAATTATTCAGTGAATGAAACTGCTTAAAAATATTTTTAAATGATATCTCAAAAAAAAAACTGTCTAAGACTCGAAAATGGGCAAGAAAGCCCCTTGAGTGCTTGCTGCATTAGACATTAACTAGAGCAGTCTGCGATCAGCTGGACCAGTAAGGTCATGTACCACTTCACGGAGAGTAATTCTAAGTCCTTTCCTACAGCACTGTAAAGAAATTGTGTCTGCCAGAGATGCCTGGAAGAAAAATAACCCCAAATATAACAAGGCTATTCTCTAGTTCCTCAAATTCTCCTGTAATTTTCACATTATCTAAGCTGAACAGAACTGGAGCAGACTTTCTCAGAAGCGGCTTTTGCTGAAAAAAGCTATGACTCCTCGCTTGAGTTCACAAGTAACCAGACAGAGGATGGAAGCTTGACCTCTGACCGCTATTTTCTGTCTGGTGTCACCTTTACATTGTCTGTAACCTCTTGAGTCTTCTGGGATCCAGGATGGCAGAACCTTGATGACTGACACCTCCATACACCAGAAGAGAGCAATTATCCCTGACTGGGAGGCCTCAGAAGAGGCCTGGTCTAGAGCAGGACCCAGTAGGAAACAGACTGGTCCCTTCATACAAAGGCTGCAATAAGTAAGACCACCTTGCCGAAACAGAGCTCAATTACCCATCAGATCATGCCCTGCCCAGAACTGTGTATTTATGCATTCCTGTTGCCCCTGGCTCCAAATTCTTCCTCCATTTAAACATTGCTACTCTTAAAAATAGGATTCAGGGTCATTTGTTCCTCTTCCCAACGCAGCCACACTAATAAGTCCTCCTCTGCTTCTCACCATCACTTACGTCTGTAACTGTCACACCAGGGAAGGCGTCCAAGGCTGGCGTGTTAAGGCTGCCATAGCCTCAGCTTTCACCCTGAAAGTCCCAGTTACAAAATCCTGGGCCATATTCCTTTTATACAGACAGGCAGCTTGCTTTTAACCTTTTGAAAATGTTTCTTTAGCATTGATGATCTGTTTTAGTCACTGTTCTATGGCTGTGAAGAGATACCATGACCGAGGCAACTCATAAAAAAGAAAGCATTTAATTGGGGACTTACTTTATAGTTTCAGAGGCTTCTTCCATGATGATCATGGCAGAGAACATAGCAGCAGGCAAGCGTGGTGCTCAAGTAGCTGAAAGGTACATCCTGATCCCATAGCAGAGACAGACCCTGGGCTGGGCCTGGGCTTTCAAAACCTCATAGCCCACACCAGGTAACACACCCCCTCAGACAAGGCCACACCTCCAAATCTTTGTAATCCTTTTGAAAAGTTCCACTCTCTGGTGAGCAAGCTTTAAATCCATGAGCTTATGGGACCGTTTTTATTAAAACAACATCATGGTCCATTGCCATCCATCCACTTTACTGTAGTACCTAGAAAAGTGCCTACTATAGTCCTCAGTGAGTAATCAACTACAACCCACCAGACTGCGCTGCTTGGAAGCCAGATCCATTTAGACAGAATGAGGTAGTAACTAACAGATGACACTGACATAAACAGCTGAGCCAATTACATTCTTAATCTCCTGAATACATCCATGGACCACACCAAGGTCCAGCCTGGAGTGCCGACTGCAGAGGTGTGTCTGAGTGCATGTGCTACGGACACAGAGTTTAAAAACAAACAACTAACAGCTATTATCTGAGTTTCTAGAGATAAAGGGGTGTGTGTATGTGTATGTGTGCATGCACACATTCTCAGATGCACATGTGGAAGCCAGAGGTTTACACCAGGCACCTACCTCTATGATTCTCAACCTTCCTTTCGGAGAAAGGATCTCTCACTGAACCTGGAGCTGAAAAGTTCAGCTAGCTGCTCCAGGGATCCACTTGTTCACTCAGCCCACAGCTCTAGGGTTCCTAATGTGGGTGCTCAGACTCCAAACTCAGGTCCTCAAGCTTCAACAGCAGCCACTTCACTGACCAGGCCTGCTCCCCAGTCCCTGAATATGCTTCTTAGTGAATACAATACAAACAAAATCCTACAAAATACACAGAGAAGATGTTGTGTAAATAGAGTCCTATTATGTACATAAAGAAGGTGATATGCAAACAAATGTTATAAATGTATTAAACCATAGGTAAAATGCCGTCAGGTCTATGTAATAAAGTTAGCTAGCACACATAACTAAGAAAGTGGGGCTAAGTCCTATCTTAAGAACTAATAACTACATATCCAAAGTAGCATAGAAGAGACATATAGGCAAACTATCAGCACAGCCTCCTTCCCCTTGAAAACCTCACTGCTGGCAGGGAGACATCCACGCCAGGTGAAGAATGAACTCAAGCAGCAACATCCTTGCAGGCGCTGGGTCAAAATCTGTTCCAGAGACTGACCTTGGGGCTTAGTCTGCTTACACACTGATGCAGAGTAAAAGTTTGGGAAAAGGTTTCCACGCGACAATGGTCACAACAAAGCTTTAGGCATAGCTACACATATGTGCCCCAGCAAAGTAACAAAGCACCTGTGACCACCATAGTAACAGTGAGTTCTATTGGCTGATAAACAGAGCTCAGGCTAGGACCTAGGGGAAGGATCTGTGATAAGCATACAGATAAATTTTATTGATGAAGGATGCAAAGTTCATGGGGATGAGTTCTATACACTGAGAGACATTTGGAGCCTAAACATTCTTGGGATTTGGAAGAGATTCCCATGGAGTTTGGTTCCTAACAGACTAGCAAAAAATCACCAGTTTGTCAGACAACAGTCTGTAGTGAAAGGGGAGCTGGCCTGCTTTTCGTCCAATCTGGCTCCCGCATGGCTAGCTTATACCCCGAAATAACAACACACAAATTGTAT
>LOEQ01000610.1:476532-491514 GCA_001685075.1 Bramus lutescens | reverse complement strand
ATGAGGTCTGGTGCCCTCTTCTGTCCTGTAGACATACACACAGACAGAATATTGCATACATAATAAATATATATATATATATATATTCTATAAAAAGAATTAGTTAATAAGAAACCTGAGCTAATAGGCCAACCAGTTTATGATTAATGTAGACCTCTGTGTTTTTCTTTGGGACTGAATGGCTGCGGGCAGGGCAGGACAGAAATCTCAGTCATCAAGGTAATGTATAAAAGAATGCCGGCAGGCCCTGGAAACTGGGAAAGCCATGAACAAAGACTATCTATACCTTTTGCCCTGTGTGACCTATGCTGGGTTTTGAGACCTGCAAAAACTCGTGCTACTCCATCTGCAAATGCTCAGCTGATTATGCAGCAGTAGCAGCAATGAATACAGGAGAATAAACATGATGTATTACTTGTCATTTTAAATCTTTCACATTGTCTGACTCCTTTTATATCTGTTTAGTTGGGAAACTTAAATGCTTTGCCTTCCTTCTTTGTCATGACTTCCCAAAGGCAAGAACTGCATGTAAGATTCACATTCTCTGAAGAAAGAAAGAGGGAAAGGAGAAGGAAGGAAGGAAGGGAGGGAAGGAGGGAAGAATTCAAACCAGAAACAAATAAAAAACATCCATATAGCACTCTTTTCTGGCCAGACAACACCTACACATCAAGGACCAGGCCTGCACAGTGATCTCTCTCCTCATCCCTCTTCCTGTGGCAATCCAAACCCACCCTTGTATGGTCTGGTCCACCTTAGCAGATGGTGACAACTCTTCTTCCTGGGTAAACCCAATAACACCTCATGACAGGCACATGCACTTGGTCAATGATCAGCAACTGTTTGCTCAACCGAGCTGACTACCGGACAGAAGCAAAGTCAGCCTAATCTAGTAAAATCTACTTTGAGCCAACAAGGAGCCTCCTCTTGGAGAAAAACACCCTGCATTTTTTTTTTTTACATTTGAAAATCTATTATGGGGGAGGAAGTTGAAAATCTCAGCACAGTTGTTATGGTCAAGGAACAAAAAAATCTGAAAATTTGACTCTACTAATTATAATTATCAAAGGCAGAGCAGAAGAGGATGAATGAATTTTGACTAAATGTTCACACATTAAAGCCTGAATCACTAAGAGCCACAGCCTGTTACACTCTCCTGGGAACACCATGTTAACAGGCACTGGGACAGCACCTGCCTCTATGGTAAGAGTTATTCCTGTGGCTTAGAGGCCAAAGTCCCAATGAGGCTCAAATCATACATCCTAACAAGCCAGCACATGACACTAAAGAAGTTTCAATTCTTATCCAACCAGCACGAGGAAACACTGAATCTCCATAGCATTTAGGGCTAAGGTAATTATCAGTAGTGTTTTCAGTTTAAAGTCAGTAGGCAGAAGCTGCTCGGTTGTTTCCTGGCCACCCAGACCTGAATAATCACACAGAAACTGTATTAATTGCAACACTGTTTGACCAATAGCTTAGGCATATTTCTAGCTAACTCTTACATCTTAAATTAACCTATTTCTATTAATCTGTGAATCACCATGAGGGTGCAGCCTGCCCAGTAAGGTTCTGGCTGGCAGCTGGTGTCTATCTCCTTCAGCAGCTACATGCTATCTCTTTGACTCTGCCTACTTTCTATATCTCTGTTTGGATTTCCTACCTGGCTTTACTCTACTGAGCCATTGGATGAAATAGCTTCTTTAATAACCACTGATATGATAGCATACAGAGGGGAATCCCATATCAAAAGTCCATTTTAATGAGATCTCATTTGCATATAGTAACCCATCCTTCTTCATGTTCAGCTCTGTCGGTTTTGACAAAACCAGCCACAACCACAGCAGAGAGGGTAGCAAGGGAGAGAGGGAGAGAGAAAAAAAACCACTTCACTCATTCCAGATTTCTCTCCCCTTTGCGCATCCATCTTCTCTCCTTGTCATCCGTTCCAGGCTAAGATGGTCTGTTTCCAAATTCTACACTTTACCTTTTTCCTGAATGTTACTCGAATGGCATCCTACTCACCACACCCTTGTGAGCTTGGCTTTCGTGTGCTGTGATGAACCCGACATTTATCCGCAGGACTATGTTGTTCTTTACTGCCAGTGAGTAGCATCCCACTAGTGAGGAGCCTACCCTGACAGACAGACCAGTTTCTTTATCATCCACTATGTGCTTTGCGGTTCTAGAAAAAGCTGCTAGGAATACTAGCCTAGAGGTTTTTGTGCAAAAAGACTTTCACTTCTCTTGGATGCATACCCAGGAGCAGAAGTGCTGGCTTATACTGGAAGAAAGTGACTGCTTTTTGAACAGGCTGCATCATTTAGCATCTCCACCAGCAATGTGTTGAAGACTTTTAGTTCCTCAGATCGTTGCCCAGGACTTTGTCCTAACCAATTTTGTTCAGTGATACTGACTTTGGGGGGGGGGCATTTTAATTAGTGCATTGTGTTTCTTAAAGCTTTTTTATTTTAAAATAATTCTAGATTGACGTAGAAGTTGCAAATCTTCGTGTTCTAGTACATTCTCAACCCAGCTGCCCTATCTTCCACAACTACAATACAATGGTTAAAAACAGGAACTTGACATTATATATAATACCAGTCACTACACTGCAGGCTTCTTAGATGTTACCATTCACTAGCTTTTACTTTTTTTGTTATGCAGGTCTATCAAACTTGGTGTGTACAGACTTGTACACAACCACACTCCCAATCAGAACACAAATCTGATGCATCAAAGTGCATTTCATACAGGAAGTGTTCTTCCCTCAAAGACCCTTGGTCAATCATGATTTTCTTTTGTTCTCAATTTTTATCCCAAGCAAATTTTGAAAAGCAATTATTTGGCTGGAGAGACTAGACTCAGTAGTTATGAGCACTGATTGCTTTTCCAGAAGGTCCAAGTTCAATTCCCAGCACCCACATTATGGCTTCCAACTATACGTAATTCCAGTCCTAGAGAATCTAGGACCATCTTCTAACCTCTGCAGGCACCACAAACACACCTGGTACACAAACATACACATAGGCAAAACATTCAAATGCATAAAATAATAAATAAACCTTGAAGGGAAGAAAAGCAATCATCAAGCAGGGCACTGTGACTCATGCATGTAACCCCAATAATCAGAACACAGAAGCAGAAGATCAAGCTCACGGCTATCCTGGGCTACATAGGAAGCTCAAGGCTAGCCTGGGCTATATAGGAAGCTCCAGTCTAGCCCGGGCTACACAGGAAGCTCCAGGCTAGACTTGACTGCAAAACCTTCATCCTATTTTAAAAATCTTACACAAATGCGACAGCTATCTCCTCCGCAGCTGCTATGAGCAAGCTGGAGTTCAATTTTCAGGTCCTGTTTATGCTGTCAGAAGACAATGACCACTGCCTTCTAAGGAACTTCGAGTAGATTCACACACCCTCACAAAGCTGGCACACACTACCCACAGTGACAAGTTACGAGCGTAGTCTGGTTAAGACTGAGAAGAAGGTCCTAGTAAGCAAACCCCACTCCCAGACTCTGTGTTCCAGGCCCTCCACAGGAACGAAACAGCCAAGTCTCAAAACAGCTAAGTATTAGGCACACAGCCAAGATGCTCTCAAAATAGAAAGATCTACCAAAGATCTCCAGGGCTTAAGAGCTTTCCTGAAGACCACTCATCTCCTTGGACAAAAGACTCAGAAGAGATACAGAATGGTCAATTCTCCAAGTGATGTTATCTCAGGGACACCTTATGGCAACTTTCTCCCACAGGCTGTCCACCATCATAGCCCCTTGTTTCAGATGCTCTCAGGAATAGTGAACACTGGACCCCATTGCCACCCTTTAGTTAATATCCAGTATGATCTTCTCTTCGAGTCTGTGGGACCCACACTGACAGCCAGAATTGCTCCTTACTTTCAGTCTGCAAACATTCTGTTACTAACCTCTACTGCTATTTGTAACCATATCTTGTGCCACCTCCCTGTTCAATACCAATAGTCCCAGTTACCCAATACATCTCTTTATCACCTGGTATCTACACCCAAGTTCCCAGGCACATGGTAAGTGAATCAAAGTGAAGTGTGGCTATCAAACTGCATTATTAGCAGCAGGGTTTTGAGGGAGTGGACTGAGAAACAGATGGGTCTTAAGGGGAAAGAAATCTATCAAAGATGCAGTATAGGCAGTCTGGTTTAAGACGTATATCACAAAGCAACTAAATGTTGACAGGGAGATGCCCATGTATCTGAGAAAGGACATGGGCAGAGCCACAGGAGGTGACAAGTAGAAAACAAGACATTCCCACACATGACTGAGGCTGGCAAGCAGCTAAGCAGCACTGTGGGGGAAAGCAGATCTTCCCCGCTATCTTGAAGGTCGACAGAGCAAAGCGCAAGCTGTGCCTTATGACTTCATCGCTAAGGGCTTCTGCCAAGAGCTATGCTGGCAGAGACACAGCACTCAAGAAGCATCAAGAATCCATAACAGCTGGGATGGGAGTCGTCAGGACACACAGAAGAAAAGGGGTGGGGCAGTGGAAGACTTGCAGAAAGTCTCTTTCCAGAGAGACTAGCTTTCCACTGCCACATCAAATGTTCAAATCGCCCTCACAAACACACTCTCAGGAGATGGCTTGGATTTGGCAGACTCTAAGCTTGTCTCTCCTCTGCTGAATCTCCTGAGCCAGCTCTGAGAAAGTTCAGGAGCCAAGGAACTGATGGTTAACTCAGACATAGCACTCGGCCCTGCATTACAGTTTGCTTCTGCACACAAAAAGCATTTACATTTAATGATTCATCAATGAAAAAACTCTCAAATCAAAATGGTGCCCACAGTACCACCCATGATTCTAATCAGCACTAAGCACCGATGCAATCATATGGCTTCTCAGAGAGCTGCCTTCTAACAAGCAATGGACCATTTTGTCCTTTGTCAACCCACAGCATCCCTGAGTATGGCCATCTGAAAAGGAGAGGAGAGGGTACCATAGCCCACCAGCACTCTTTCTCCCCTCCAGGACTGTCAAGTTGAGCTCAAGCATGCTATTGGGGAGCTCCCAGGCAATGACCTGAAATATATACAGAAACACAATAGATTCTTGTGATCACATTTGGCAACAGATGCCACCATTGTGGTACTGTAAGACATTGAGCTGCTCAGATGGGAATTCCACTCACAGCCACACAACGTCAAGTGTCATTGATTGCTTGCTTCTCTCCCTCGTATAACTAAGGCTCAATTGGGAAGAACCTGCTTCCTGGTTACATAGCAGCCCATGCGGTAAGAGAAACTAGCAAGAGTAGACAGTTGTGGGCCTCTGGAATAGGTTTTCAAAGTGTGTAGACGCGTCTCCCAGCTCTGGTCTGCAAAGGAGGACCCCTGTACAGAAGAACTCCAGTCTCCAGAGTTACCCTCTCTGCCTTCTTTTCTGCCACCCTCAAATTGCCCTTCTATATTAATACAGTCAGGAATGCAAATGATAAAGTATGGCATGCGGGCTTCTCCAGCTCACAAGCTAAGAACAACTGAAAGTCATAGGGAGGACCCTGAAATACCTCCCAAGTATCCAGTCACACAAGAAGCATTACAGTCATCCATTTAAACATAACTCCACAAACACATTAAAAGCACATTTATCAATTAATGAAATCTTTACTAAAGCCTTCCAATGAGCTCCAAATTGAGCTACTTAAATACAAACTGTCACACTATCTATACACCCGTGAAAGCAGTGGCACTTTGGTACAGAAAATGGACCTGGGTGATGCTTAACTTGGGAGTGGCAGGGGCTACTGCATATGACTCCAGTAGAAAGGTCATACCTCATGGATTTTCAAAGTCAGGAAGAATAACTACAAATCAAAGTTGAGTCTTAAAAGTCATTTCAACTTCCCTCTTCCCAGGGAAAGGAAGCTTATTGTTAACTTCAAAAGGTCCAAACGAGTTATCAAAAGCTGCCTGTGAACAGCAGACAAAAGATATTCTGTACGGTTTATCTACAAATGCCAAAAAATGCACTCCCTTGTAATTATGCCTCTGCCTCCGCGCTATTGTGTATTATTTTAGCTATTTCTGAATAAAACAGCCTAAGCAAACATGCTCATTTTTCCTAGCTCATCCTGGAGCAAAAAGAAGGGAGACTAACATTTCGGTGACTGTCTACTGTGATGGTTATGACTTTATTTGGCTATATTATATTTGGTTACGATATTTGGAGATGGAGCCTTGGGAAGTCATTAGGACTCGAGGAGGCCGTGGTGGCGCTGCTTCTATGGAGGCACTGGTGGCCAGGCTCCCACACTTGTTATCTTACCATGTACGGTGTTATGACGCCGCAAGAAGACCCTCACCAGATGCTGGCCCATGCGTTTAGACTTCTTAGACTCCACATCTATGAGCCAAACTCACTTATAGTCTTTATAAACTACCTGACTACAAACTCGATGGCTTGCAAGCAATGCACACATATGATCTCACAGTTCTGGAGGTCAGGTTCACAGTACATCTTACAATGTGTTGGAGGGTTGGGTTCCTCTTAGAAGCGCTGAAGGAGAACAGGGCCAGAGCAGGACCTCTGGGCTGTGTTGCACTTTGATGTCTGCTTTAATCTCATGTCTCCTTCCCTGACACTGTCCACTGTATTGCAGTCTTACAAGGAATTTCATGTGAGTTCATGGGATCCTACTTGGGCCCAGCTTAACACCTTGTTTAGATATAACTAGACAATTTAGACTCCTCTTTCTATCTTGAGATTCTTAGCTTCATTATAGTTACTGTATCTTCTGCTACATGAAAACACACTCCCAGGTTCCAGGGGTCAAAACATAGACATCTTTGGGTGCCATTATTCTGCTTCCATGATATGCTGGCTATAACTCATGTCAACGAATCTCTTTGGAGTGCTGAGTGACTTTTACAAATACAAAGGGTGTGGGGAGAGAGCTCACTTAAGTGCTAGATGGGCAAGTCTGAACACTTGTGCTTGGCCCCCAAGAATCCAGGAAAAAGGCCTGAAGTGACAGGCCTGGGAAAGTGAAGACAGTGAGGTCACTGGCACTCACTGGCCTTCCAGTCTACCTCAGTCAGGGAACTGCCGGGCTAATAAGAAACCTTGTCCTCAAAAGGCAAGATCGAAAGCAATTGAGGAAGTCACCCAATGTCAACCTCTACATGCATACATGTGTGCATGTATGTTGTGGAATAATACTTTAACTATGTAAAGGTGTGTTACATGTGTTTGTGCTGCATTTTTAGTTATGTAACGATGTATAGCTATGTTTATGCTGCATTTGTTTAATTATGTAAAGATGTGTTGCTGCTTCACCTTGCCTTCCTAAGGCACCTGAATGAGCTAATAAAAAGCTGTACGGTCAATAGCTAGGCAGTAGAGGGATAGGCAGAGCGGTGGGCGGAGAGAATAAGTAGAAAAAGGAATCTAGGCCAAAAGGGAAGAACAGAGAGAGAACAAGAAAGAAAGTGAGGGAGGCATCAGGGCCAGCCAGCCAGGCAACCATCAGAAAGACAGAGTAGGACATACATAATGATAGAAAGGTAAAAAGCCCTGAGGCAAAATGCAAATGAAAAGAAACAAGTTAATTTAAGCTATAAGAGCTAGTGTGACAAGCATAAGCTAAAGCCAAGCATTCATAACTAGTAAGAAACCTCTGTGTCATAATTTGGGAGCTGGTTGGTGGCCCAAAAGAAAGCCTGTTAGTCACACTCACATGAACATCTAATACACACACAAACAAGGTAGGGAGAAGAAGAGAAAGAGAGACTCAAGACTATTAAGTGGCTATAAAAACAAAATACTTGGGAAGCACTGCTCTGGCAAATACATAGTTCAAAGCGGTTATAAGGTGGGAAAAGCATGCTTGAGGAAAGTTAAATGGTTAACCAGAACCATACAGGCTGAATTCAACTTTAAATGGAACCAACGTGGTCAGGTTACCAATAAAGCGAATACAGCTTCCTCTATACCATGCTTCCAACTTCTTCTCAGCACCTTACTGTTGTGGAGGCAAAACAAACAAACAAATTATCCTGTGGCCATCTGGTGGTGGTGGTGGTGGGTCCCCGCCCCCAGACAGGGTTTCTCTGTGTATCTTTGGCTGTCCTAAAAACTCACTCTTAGACCAGGCTGACCTTGAACTCATAGAGAACCGCCTGTCTCTGTCTCCCAAGTGCTGGGATTCAAGGCATGTGCTTGCTTACCAAGCTACTCCTGAAGGCATTTTTTAAAGGTGAAATGGCAAGCAGGTAACAACTTGTAGTCAAAAGGGTTTGAAGGAATCTTAACCTTCCAAACCATTGTTCAGAAGTATACTAGTCTCAGACAGAGAGGAGGAGAGACAATGTGCAAATGGCCAGTGGTCCACATCCAAGGCAAGAGAGACAAGTAATCAGTGTCACCATAGAGGCAAATTGCTGGAGCCCTAAAAACTAGAGAGCACCCTTAGCAAAGCACTGCCCTGGGTTCAGAAACTGGGCCTGGTGGCCAAAAGGAGATTCAGAGTCACTCTGACAACTGCCAGCAAGACCCAGTTTTAAACATCCTAAAAGACAGGCTGACCAACATCGGGTCCATAGTAAAAAACTAACTGTACTTGGGTGAACCATGTTAGAAATGGTTTTGCCTAATTTATACACAAGAATAAAAACATTTTAATCAGACAAGGGGCTCTCACTAATCACAACCTTCAAAGGAACATGTTTAGAGTAAAAATAAAAAGGAGGGGCAGAGACTCAGAGGGCCAGCATCTGCTGCTAAATGAACCACCTGGCCCAGGCCAACAGAGCCAAAGCTGAGGCAATTGCATTCTTCCCCATAGCCAAGTGACATTCACTAGTGACAGGCAGCCCAGAGGGCTTGCCAGGGCTCCCTAGAGAAGTGTGGCCACGCCTGGCAAGCTTCTTCAGTCCTATACCTCACTTCCCCCCAGCTCCCTGTGTAGAACTTCAAGAATGTTCAGCCAACTCAACACCACTTAGAAAACAAAACCCAGCAGCAGGGCCTGAACCACTGCCAAAAAAAACAAAAACAAACAAACAAAAAAAAAAAACCAAAACGGACCAAAACAAAACCAAGACTGTAAGGGCACAGACATAAGGAACTACCAATCCAAGCTGAAATCCAAAGGCAGAGAAACTGCAGAACTTTCTAGCATTTTTATTTCTGTGAGGAAAATACCAGTCAATCTTTGGAGAGCCTCCAGTCACAGCTCAGCATTTCCCAGCAACATTTGCAGAGCCTGCCTTTCTAAGGTTATGCTGGCATTACAAAAGCCACAATGCCATCCTTGCAACCAGCAAAGGATAAAGATCTTGTGCGTTAGAAGCATGCCTTACACCCCAGTTTTATCACTAATTACACACACACACACACACACCTGTCAAAATTGTGTACCATCTAAAGAGGTATGATTGGGCTTGTTCTGCAAAAGAACAAAGCAAAAAAAGAAACTATGAAATCAGCAATTATACCGGACATGCAGTTTTGAAGTATTCCAAACACCCAAAACCTCCAGGCAACTTAGTATTCTATCAATGAAACCTTTCATTTTGCCTTCCACACCTAACAGAGGACAGGCTAAACACCGAGGGTGCTCACACTAGCAAACAGCTTCTTTCTCCACTCCGTGTGAAGAAGAAAGGCATCCACAGGCAGAGTCCACGGTTGAATCTTACATGTGTCGTAGTCTGGATAGAAGGAAAAATGACACCTGAACAGAAAACAAACAGAAGCTGGGCCTGAGGGAGCATTGCTTTGTTTTCATGTGTTGCGTTTTAATCACTTGGGCACTCCTAAAACAGGAACTGGGGTAGACTTCTGCTGTACCACAATTTTGGATAAAAGCTAGAAAATTATGTTTTAAAATGGACTAAATGCAAGGGTTATCCTCAGGTACAAACACCAGATCTGCGAGAATATGGCAGCAGCGGCGCACTGAAACTTAAGCCAAGATTCTTGAAGAGTAAACACAGCAGAATGAAGGAGCGGCAGGAGACAGCTAAGACTTCAGGCACAGTGGAGAAAATCTAGACATCCTGCCTTCCAGATACTCCTGGAAACAAACAAACATGCAAAAAATGATCCTGGGTCTGTAGTCTGCAGAAGTTATACCTTGAGATTCCAAGATAGAATTATCAAGTGACTTGGTAAGGCAGGGTGAGGTAAGAAACAAGTCTCACTGATATATAGCCCAGACTGGCCTAGAATTCAGTATGTAGCACAGGATGACATAAAATGTAGCAATTCTCATGTCTCAGCTTCCCAAGAGCTGGGACTATAAGATGTGACACCATGCTTGGATGAATTTTTGTTTTTTTTATTGAGATAGTGTTTCCCTATGCTGCCTGGACTGGGTTAGAACAATGGCTCTGACAATCCTCCTGCCTCTGCCTCCCAGACAGTCGGGATCTCCAGGTGACTCCAACCTAGACAGCTGGTATTGTTACCTGTGATCTTCTCAGATAAAAGCCTCATTTGTATTATTAACAAATAACAAACTCAACCCACACATCAGGGAAGAAGAAAACAGACTCATTTAGAGTACCCAGGAGTTTAAAACCTGGTATTAACTAATATAAGGTATGAAATAACTATTTATTGTTGGTTAAAAATAAGAAATAAAGCAGAAAGACCTCATCAAAGATATTCTCACAGATATTGAAAGCAGAAATAGCACTTTTGAAAAAGAGAATATAAGATCATCAATAGTAAGATCTCAAAGAAAAATTCAATAAAGCAGAAGAGAAAATTATTAAATAGAAGTTCAACCTTGAGGAAGTCAACAAAATGCAGCAGAAAAGAAAGCAGACATCAAATAGAAGTTAAAGATGCTGAGAGGAAAAAGAAGCTCTGACATTCACTTAACCTGTCAAAATGACAGAATAAGTAGGAGATCATGTTTAGAACACTAATAGCCAGGGCATTCTCAGAACTGCTAAACAACAAGAAATCTGCACATACATGAAATGCACAATTAAAAACATGGAAAAAAAAACAGAACTGCACATCACCAAAGACAACCTTGGAGTAAGTTAAGCCATTCACTAAAGACCAGCAAACAAAAGCTTCACAGATGTCTTAACACTGACAAGAAAGGCAGTACTGGCCCAATGGGAGAGTGTGTTTACAAGGCCATCTGGAAGTAATTGCAATCTGAGAAATGGAAGAGTGAGAATCAGACATTCCAGAAACTAAAACCAAACAAAAAGAGACTCTCCTTCTGAAGAGGGAGGACAAGCTGGTGAGATGGAAGAAGGGCATAGGGTGGAAGAAGAAAAGTGGAAGACGTGGTAAAGGCGTAGAGTTAAAAACGAATACAAACTGTCCTAAAATTACCAGTTTATTTTTTACAGTGACACAATTATATAAGTTCGACAAAATCATCTAAGTTCAGAAAGAACATAAGTGGCCCTGTGAGTTTTATATTATTCTGGAATGGAGTCAGAATACTTGAGATGCTGACTGAGCTTTTTTAACTGCCAAGTGTCCGTAGAACATTCAGGACAATTATTAGAAGAGATATTCAACACATAAAGGAAAATGGGAACTGAATAAGGATATGAACTAACAGAAACTTTGATCCAAACCAATGGAAATGGACCACACAGGAAACAACAATGTTCCATTATATCCAATAAACAAAAGAGAGATAAGCTGCATCCATCCTGCATGGGAAGAATGAAAGAAGCCAATGCAGCTCTCAGGAGACGAGGTAGGAGGATCTCAAGTTCTAGGCAGCCTGGGCTACAGGGGAAGACCCTGGCCAGACTAGGGGCTGAGGCCAGAAGACGGGAGGAGAAGGAAAAGACTGAAAAGTGTTGCCTACGTTGAAATTGCGAGCTCTGTTCTCCAAACAAAAGACGCTCAATCTCATGATTCACCAAGAAGATCAAATTAGAATATAGAACCTCACATACTAGGAGGGCAACAAAAATACCAGATTTTTAGAGAGAAGTGAGACACAGATGAACTGCAATGGATTCTACCTGCAGGTCCTGTTCTAGCACTAAAAGGTGATTCATTACAATTACACAAACAATCGCACAACACACCTAAGCAAAAAAGGCAAGTTGTAAAAACGTTACATGAAATATATCATTCTTATTAAGCCTGAAAATAAGCAAAACTTGGCAGAACTGTCTTTATGTATACCTCAGTTATATATATATATATAGTAATTACACCAGGCATAGTAGTTATGCTAGATTGGCAACTGACAGAGATATAAAGACACTATTTAGGTCATACAGTTAGCTTTTATATTCTAGGTCATAGCAATACAATTTTCTGAAAATATCTATTGACCTCAAAGGATCTGAACTTTTGCTGGACCTTGCAGCTAGGTTAATCACACTGCTTGGAATCATTTAAGGCTGTGTACTTGGCCTGCTATCCTACTGTGTGCTCAGCCTATTTGTCTTTAACCCACCTTTAAGAGAACAGAGTAACATACTTTACTACATCTTAGATTTCACATGCAAGCATTTACAAGTTAAGCTAAGTGCACAGCTTTAATTTTAAAGCATGTGCTCTCCCATGCCCTGACCCAGAACAATGTTATATGTGTATGTGTACGCTGTGATAAACAGCCAACAGGAAGAACAGCTGGAAGAACCTTATAACCAATCACCACCATAGATGCTGGAAGCAGCATGAGAATTTATCTTGACAGCATTGTTTGTACTGTTAAATGCTCTACTGTGTCACGCGGGTCAATAAAGTAACTTCTCCTTGTAAGACTCCACTAAAGATTCTGTAAAGAATCCCTCCCTTTCCATGTCCTCTCTGCTGTTCAGTAAATTCAAAACAAAGCCCTCTGTAGGGACAGGCACTGATTCAGACACACATAAGCACAAGTCACAGGCATCAAGTACAGACACCCAAAACAGACAGATTACAGGTCGGCCAGCAACCACAAACTACAGTAAGAAGGTGCAAGGAGGGTAGTAGAGGGTTGGGATTTGGGCTTGCATTTGCTAAAATTAAGGAGAAGCTGCTTTGCTTCCATTCCTTAATGTGACATTGACCTGTTTTGATGCCTTCTGAGTTATCTTTATGGCATTAACCAATACACAGCGTGAAGGTCTTTATTACACCTCACTAGCACTGTTAGCAGCACTGGCATAAGATGCCCAAATGCAAAGAAGACAGCATATTTCCTAACTGTGATCTTCTAAGAAAAAGACTTCAGTTGAAAGCAAACCTGGACTAAAGGGGACTGCCCCTGGATGATACCCCCGAGCCTTTCTGAAATCTTTCAAAATCCTGGGGCTTATATGAGTCAGGAGGAGACTGTTTCCTGTGTTCAGTCTGTCATTCTGCCTAGCCACATTACTTGCCTCCTCTAACGGAGGAGCTGGCCTCTCCAGTACTTTTCCTGACCCTCCACAAAAGATAATGGCCTTTCCTTGTTATGAAATACTGAACTATGTAAAGATGTGTTACATTTGTTTATGCTGTGGAATATTACTTTAACTATGTAAATGTGTATTACATTTGTTTATGCTACATTTGTTTAATTATATAAAGATGTATTACTGTTTCACCATGCCTGCCTAAGAAACCTGATTGGTCTAATAGAAAGCTAAACGGCCAATAGGTAGGCAGAAAAGGGATAGGTGAGGCTGGCAGGCAGAGCAGGAGGTAAATAAGCAGAAGGTGAAACTGGTGTGGGAGGTCCTTCTCAGATACACAACGAAAATAACCAATTACTTTAAAGAAACTGCCTTGGCCTGTTGATAGGGCAGAACTTAAGTAGGCAGGGAAAACTGGACTGAATGCTGGGAAAAGGAAGGCAGAGGGAGAGATGCCATGGAGATGCTAGAGTCAGACATGCCGAAATCTTTGCCGGTAAGCCACTGCCACATGGCGATATACAGATGAATAGAAATGGGTTAAATTTAGATATAAGAGTTAGCCAATAAGAAGCTAGAGCTAATGGGCCAAGCAGTGTTTTAATTAATATAGTTTCTGTGTGTTTATTTGGGTTCTGGGCAGCCAGGACAAACAAGCAGCCTCCTCCTACATGAAATATCTACTCAGAAGAGGAGAGAAGAAGAGAGAAAAGAACCAGGGAGAAAGAGAGAGATACCCAAGGCCAGCCAGCCAGGCAGCCACCACACAGACAGACACAGAAGAAGCAGGTTAAGTAGGACATACAGAAAGAAAAGGGGAAAGCCCCAAGGAAAAAGTAGATAAAGAGAAACAGCTTGATTTAAGTTAAAAGGGTTAGCCAGAAACAAGACTAAATAGGCTGAGCACTGATCACTAATAAGAAGTCTCTGTGTCATGATTTGAGAGCTGGGTGCTGGCCCCAAACAAAGAAAAGGCCTGGTACATTTCCTTAGCTGATTTTTCCTTGAGATACCACAAAAGACAGCATTCTCTCACCGCCACCAGGGTTGGACACTAGGTCTCAAAGAGAGTGAGTGAGGCGCAATTTCACTTACCTGTGCTACCTCTTACACACACACTCTGCTGCACTCCAGCCACACTGTGCTGGAATGGTCACAGCTCCTTCAGCCCCGGAAGCTTTGCCTAGAATAACAAAGGCAGGAAATGAGAGAGAAGTCAACAAAGGAACCAAAGTGTCCATTATGGAAAGAAACTCATTTAATCAGGTAAAATCTTCACCATTAAGAGGAGAAATGACCACCCAAATTAAGGGAAATCTCTAGTTTGGCCTGAGCCATTTTTTGTCTATAATCAAAACTCTAAGTAGTAAGCCAGTGTTTGTGGAAGAAATCCGGAGTAGGTGGGCCTTCTGTCTATGTGCTACTTTCATTGCTTAATAAAGAAACTGCCTTGGCTTTTTGATAGGGCCAAATTCAGATAGGTGGAGTAGACCAAACAGAATGCTGGGAAAAAGAAGCAGAGTCAGGCAGACGTCATGGTTCTCCTACCCAAAATGGATGGTGGTTAGACTCATGCTGGTAGTCAAGGGGCGATACACATTAATAGAAATGGGTTAAGCAAGATGTGAGAGTTA
>LOEQ01000610.1:441104-466078 GCA_001685075.1 Bramus lutescens | reverse complement strand
TCTCTCTCTCTCTCTCTCTCTCTCACACACACACACACACACACAAAGACACACTCACACCCCAAGCCACAAAACAAAAGGCTGAGAAGAAGAGGTGTGTGAAGGGTGGCAGCCTGAGGAGGCGCTAGTTATGACCACCAGGAAGGCCTCAGGGCCACCTCCTCTTTGGAATGGAAAAGTGGGGCCACAGGAAGTCAGATTTGTCTGAATTATTATTATTTCAATTTTTAGTACGGTTTGTGTGCATGATGTAAGTGTGTTGGGTCTCTCTCCTTCCACCTTTATTCCAGGACTTGAATTCAGTTCGCCAGGCTTGCATGGCAAGAGCCTTTACCCACACTCTGAGCCATCTAACCAGCCCCTACTATTATTTTTAAATGAACAAATTTTACACTCGGGGGTAAAAATGTTCCCAAACCCCTTTGCCTATTCAAAATATTTATCAATATTTTGAAATACCTACAGGCCAAAAATGTCTTCTAATTTACTATTTCAGACGGATGAATCAGACGGGTAAAAACAATCTACTAGCATTGTGCTTCTGCAGAAGGCACGGAGAAGAATAAGATGGGCCAGCTAGTTTACTGGAGAGAGAACATAAACAGACAATTACAGAACTATACAATTAATGCTTTGGGGAAAGCAGAGCCAAGTGGGGGAGGGGGCGGAGGCGGTAGGACTAATCCTGCTTAGGCTTCAACCTCACTTAGTGAGAAAAAGGGCTTTCCCCAAATGACCTTTGCAATCTCCTTGTCTGATCCTCATTAACTTTAAAGCACACACCATGCCAGTTCATCTCTTCACTGCGCCGCGCCGGCACCATCCACACTGCACACTTCCCTAACAGACACTGGTTAAGCAAGCTATGAAATGGATGGTCAGCCATGCAACAGACATGAGTGGCCTAGTCAACTGAATCTTAGCAGAGTTCTCCCTGGAGCTTTCTACAAAAATTTCTTGCCTTCCAACAGTCAACTAATACTGTGTGTGTTTCTGTATTCAAAAATCTTAGAGACACCAAATGGATGGGCTGTCTAAAACTAGGGTACCGCCATTTAAGAGTTCATGCTGTTTGGGGACAGGGAGACGGCTCAGTCGATGAAGTGCTTGCAATGAAAACATTAGAACCGGAGTTCAGATCCCCAGCACACACGGAAAACCCAGGCGGATCTCACTGCCCGCCTGCAATCCCAGTACCCAAGAGGCAAAGAGGGTTCAGAAAGAGACGGCGCCTCAGTAGGTGAAGTGAGAGTGCTGGAAGAAGCCCTCACGTCAACAGGTGGCCTCCACATGCATGCACACGTATGTGCACCTGCACATACACCACAGACATACATTACACATGTCAAAAAATAAAGTTATTTTAACTTCAAAATTTTTACCTGCAAGAAACATTTCAGGTAACATACAATATATTGTAAAACGAAGAAACTAATTTCCCAAGCATCAGGCAATGCTTATGACTTTACATTGAAATTACTCTAAATATTTGGGAAGACAGAAAGGGCAATAGGGAAAGCCACATAGCTCTGACCAAAGGTAGATTATAAGGGGAGTTTTCCCCTTAGCGCTAAAAAGTGGCATCCCTTTGGAGCCTGGCCTGTAGAATGCAGGCAAAAGAGGTATCAAATGGCTTCACTAAAAAGCTATGAGCATAAAATTAAGGATTGGGGTTTTGAGAAGGACAAAGTTTTCTTTTTAAATAAAAAAGTCCTTTTGAAGTTGAGAGGCTTTAAAAGACTCATTTTCAGCATGCTGAACTCATCTAGTGTTCTAGCAGGACATCTAATCTTACTATGTCCCATAACTTCAGTGTACGTACTGTTGATTACTTTAAAAATCTGCCAGATAACATATATTGCCACTAACTTTTACGGTCAGTAAAGATGAGAAGGAGAGGGAGGAAGGGAAAAGGGTACAAGCATTTGGCAGGTAAACACTCACGTGGGTGTTCCACATGTCAATACTAGGGCGGATGCTGAGCCAGTACAAACACTAACCATTCTCTGCTTAAGCGAGAAAGTCTTTTGGAATCTCCACAATATCAATGAAACTAGGGTTTTCCTAAATCTGAAATTCTTCATATGATCATTCCACCACATGCCGCACAATGAGGGTTGATGGCACTACTCTTCATACTCAGGCATCTGACATACAAGTCATATCTCAGGCTACCGGGTCCTTGTATTGTTACCCACTGTCTGAGTGCACATTTTTTGGTATCACATCTATAACCATCTTCCTATCTGTCGACACTAAGCTCTTGGGATAGGTCAAATAGACTTAAATCAGAGCAGCAGAATGATAAGGCAGTATTTTTTTTCTCAAAAGTAAAAACACTGAACAAGGGGTGGGAGAGCGCGTCTATGATCTAAGCACTTCAAAGCCAAGGCCGGAGGATCAAGTTTGAAGACAGACTTGGCTATAGAATAAGAAGTTGTGTAAGGAAAGGGAAACAAAAAATGGGTAAGAAAATAAACTAATAAATGCAAACAAACAGGCCCCGGAGTCAAGAAATAAAAAAGACTTAGGCTTCAAGACCATATTCCTACTGGGGAATGAGATAGCTACAGTCAGGCAGACAGCTGCATCATGTACCAGAGTGAGCTATATTTTGAACTCCAGGAGTGGTTTATAGTTGCCTCTGTATCAGTCCAAATTCACATGTTCCTTCCTAACTAAGGCAGATCTACCTTCCTCTATAACTACATGGATCAGGTCTGGATTTGTTGGACTTACAATGACAAGAGCATAAGCTGATGATTGATTCCTTTGATTGTCCTTTAAATACCTAAGTCATTATCTCAATAATCCACTCGAGCATGGAGTGCAGCTATAGGGACCAAGCCAACAAAGACATGCGCAAATCCAGAATGAAAGTAAGCTTGAATAGAAATGTAACCAGAAACAATTCGATATGCTTCCCATGAAGTCAGCACTTTGAACTGTGCCCTGTGAATGATTATTAAACTAAGCTGAATATGAATAGGCCCGTGCTGAGAAGAATGATATCACTATGCATCCAGAGTCTTATGAATATTCTAGCATTTGATCCAGTTCCACCACTAAAATTCAATAATTGTTGAAAATGCAAAAAAGAAAGTCGAAAAATTTAAGAGGCAACCACATAGAGTACTATGCAGATAGTAAAAATTATTTTCACACAAAAATAATTAAGATATAATATTAAACATATAAATGCTCTTTAAAGTATCAAATATACCGACATGGTCACGTAGGAAAAGAAACAAACCTGGAAAAATGATAGCCACCCAATCAGTAGGAAAAGAAACAAAGCTGACAAAATGGCAGTCATGCACACCAGTCTTGGTCACTTCTGTATCCTCAGGGAATCCAACAGTTCCAGCTCACTGCAGGCACACAGACATTCTGAAATTCTCTCTGTCAAAAACAACCAGAGACATCTTAGTGTCTGGTCATTTGTATTGTGTCTTGGCTATTCTTAGGCAGCAGGCAAATGTTGGCTAAGGAACCTCACACTAAGTTGAGGACACTTGCTGGGCCCTGGCAAGAATGATGTTCATGGTCTTTTATATTCCTGTTGGGACTCCAGATGTGGCCTGAAAACTTAGCTCCTATGGAATCTGGTGTCTCAAGCTTTGTTCAGATGTTCAGTTAAAACATCTGGAAGCCTGGTCTCTGTGAATAACGATGGACAATGATGTGCCAGGTCTAAAAGTCTTTCCCCATCTCCGGGCCTTGACTCCTACATCTGAGAAAGGAACTAGCTAGACAGATTTTCATTTCAAAGGTTCAGTTTAGCAATAAAATAAGAATTTATGACCTAAGAACGGTCATCAGACTGAAAACAGAAAGGTTGTTTCATACATTTTATTTAGCATATGCACCTTGCTGTAACTTCATTCTTAATGCCTTCTTTGGGATTACCTTCTGAGTGGTATGTTCAGTTTTGTTCTACAGGGATCAAGAGGTGGGGGTAGTTAAAATATTTTATTTTCTTTGTTGTGTGTCCATTTTTGAAGAATGGTCTCATTATCTCAGGCTGGCCTCATCTTTATTCAACTTCTAATCCTGCAGCCTCCCCTTGCCACTTACTGAGAGGACAGGCATGCATGCCCACACTTAGTGTTATGGGATCTTCGTGACCTAACCTAGGGCTTCATGCACACTAAGCAATCAGCCTGCTAGCTAAGCTACAACACTGTTTTGCTACAGTTGTTTTCTTTTCATTCTTCCATGCAATGCGTCTCAGTCGAGGAAAGGAGGACAATTGCCTTGTTCCAGCTGAACTCAATGCAACATCATTTCCACCGTGGGGTAAAAGCCTATATATACCCAGTCTACTGACATTTATCAGGTACCAAGGGAGACTTCACTGAGCTTTGGGGCATGAAGAATCTGCAGCACAAGAAGAGCCTATATTTTCACAGTGAGCCTCAGAGACGGGCAAGCCTGCTGCCCACCTCTCGGACCCAGTGTTGCTTGAGCTGCATTGCCAATGCCATCACTTAAGGCAACAAAAGGTGCTTTGTATTCCTTCAGTCACTTCCACACCACGCTTTAAATATATTTTGCACAGTTACCACATAGCCTAGCCACATAAATTTTCATTACTATATTACAAAGGTTTTTGTTATTTTGTTTTATTCTGCTCCCAATCAGAAGCCCAAACAATTTGCTTAATTATTTCTTTTATTTGGGGTATTATATCAATTCTTCCTTTCCTTCTTCTAAACCCCCATATTCTCCTTGCTTTCTTTCAAATTCAAAGCCTCTTTTTTCATTAATCACCACTATATACATATATAGATAGATACATATATACATATATACCTAAATATGCAAATACAACCTGCTCAGTCTGTATAATGTTGCTTGTACATATGTTTGCAGGGGTGACCATTTGGTACTGGATAACCAGTTGGTGTGCCCATCCCTGGGGAGGACTGCTCCTTCTGCTCTCAATTGAAAGAATCTCCTTTCAATAACTTTATATCCATCTCATCTCCAAGCTCGTGATCCAACAACAGAATCTAAGAAATCCAGTCTTACTTCAGAGTCTCATCTCCAGCCTTCGTGTCTGTGCCCCAGCCCCAACAGAATCACAGAAGCCAAAGAGGGTGACCCTGGAGATGTCAGCTCCCAGACTAAGCCCACTTCTCTGCCTGGCCCATAGGCCCAGGCACACTGATAACCCTGTATTCCCGTGTCCAAAGAGCAGGCAAAGAACCCTCACTGGCTCAGAGGCTACATCTACCCTCCCAGAAGTCTCCTTCCAGCTTGAAAGAGCATAGAGCCACGGCCGGAAGTGGAGGCCAGGGGCCNTTCCTGTACAGGCTGCCCCACCCTGTTCTTTCTAAGAGGAAGTGGGCTGGAAATCCTGTACACTCATTGTTTTATTAATAAAACCTTTGGAGGAGGAAAGCCTTTGATGGAGATACGTACTCACTGGAGAAATTAGGAGGCCAAGGCACTAATATTTTTACGTTTCTTGTCAACTCTGGTCATTTGAGACTTTTGAAACAAAAACAGAATCCTAAGCCATCTAAGTTTGATGAGTTGCTGAAGACACATTAGACAAACACCGGCCATCATTATGTACATCACCACCACAACACAGCATTCTGGGATAGGAAGAGGACCTCGTGTGGGTAGAGAAACTCCAGCACTTCCCAAGATACCTCACTCACAGAACTCCAGTTAGAGTAAGGTCTATGAGCAGATGCAGCTAGATGTACAGCGAGAGGCAGACTTGTAGTAAATATAAACTCAAAGTCTCTCTGTCTCTGTCTCTGTCTCTCTCTCTCAGCAGGATCTCATTATGAACTCCCTATGCAGACCAGCCTTGGCCTTGAACTCACAGAAACTGGCCTGGCTTTGCCTCTGTCTGTCAAGTGCTGGAAATAAAGGCGTGCTCCAGCAGCCCTAGCACAAAGGATGCAAGACCTATATGCTTAAGGGACCAGTTCACTGATATAGCCCTATGGCTTCATGGATCAGGCCATAGGCTAGAAATCTGACTTCTGAAAGCCAGCTTTAGCACCTGACATCTCTCACACCTGAATCTACCACTTCTGGGACACAAAGGTGGTGCCTTGGCATACTGGGTATTCAGGGCTACACACCTACACCCAGGCCTCAAATTTCCTGGACAGACCTTCAAACTAAGCAAAAAGCTAAGGCTTCTGTGCTGGTGTGGTTTCTATGCTGTCTGGGACTATATTAATATCCCTTCTTCTTCTCCACAGACGAACTGGCCCAAGCCCTCCTCCCATCACACTCGTTCCTAGTTGAATACTGTTCAGACTGGGATGGGAGGGGCAAACAGCTCCCCGGGACCACTAGTGTTTAGATTTAAGATGACTAGTTCTTTCATTATTTTGAGTTAAAGGGACTTGATTCACTAGATTCTTTTGAGTAAAAAGTTGCCCATACATCTGAATATGGCTTACTGTACTGAACTGCTTCAATTACAGAAACAATCTCTCATGCTCACAGATAGCTCTATAATTAATAAAGCCCAAGGAAGGAGAACCCGACATGGAATTCCACTGGCGATTGTAGTGAACATTGTGATGGATGTCTTTAGCCCTCCCAGCGCTCACACAGATCCTTGAGAGCAATGTGAATCTCATGTGTTTATTGCAGTCTGTTTATCATACATTTTGTGCCTTGCCAGCATGACATCATCAACACAAATGCACCAACAGGCTACCATACAAACAAACTGCAGCAAATACTAGAGCCATCTGGGTCACTTCCCATGTTTACTATGCATCTTCAGAGCTAACAGTTTCCATAGAAATAACCGCTAGAAATAGGTTCACTGGAGTCAAAGGATTAACGAATTGTTTCTCAGTCGGCCACAAGAGGCCTTTTAGGGAAAAAACCTTCTGAGTCATTTCAGCATCTACATTTTTCTCAACCAGCTTTGGCTGAATTTTCCTAGGCTGTTCCTGCTGCCTTTACTGTTAGCTAAATTTGTACTTGGTTTTCAAATTATTCAAATCTGGTAGTCAGCTAATCATCTTTGGCTAACAAGCTATTCTGCTCAATGTAGCATCTCTACCATTTGAAATAACAACTGACATCATGTTCATGGTTTTGTGCTTTGAGGCAGGATCTCACATAGCCCAAGCTAGCCTGTGCTATGTCGATGAGAATGGACCTGAACTCCCAATCCTCTTGTCTCTGCCTCCCAAGTGCTGACATTCCAGGCCATGTATCATTATGCCCAACATGTTTGTCTATTGCTATATTTTAGCTCATATGTTGAACTGAATGACTAGTATTAATCAACAAATATCCCAGGATCCTCTGCTTATTTTATCTAAATTTCAGATCAAACCCTTTATGTAGATTATTTCTCATGGTGGGCAAATTCTTTCTCCAAAAGTTTCAGAGTTTAAAAAAACTGTTTCAAGTTACAACTGTTCCCACTTTGCTAAGGATAATCACTTGGAGTAGTATTAGGACACAACACTGGGATTCTCGGGGCCATGTCTCCTTTTGTGATGCTAAGACTTAAAGTACTTAGCATATCCCCTACTTTTGTTGATAGAACTTACATGCCAGTACAACAATAGACTACAGATTGTCAAGTATTTCCTAGGTGGGACTGAAATAGCTCAGGTTGATTCTCCTTATCAGAACTCTTGCCCACATTTCACACCAGAAAGGTTGAATCTGATGGAGAATCCAGAAGGAATGACACCATCATGGTCGGAGCAGTGAAGCCACCCAAGAAGATGACTTCAAACTTGGCTTTCCCTGAATGCAATTACACCCACACTGCATCTAATGGGCAACACGGTCAGTACATATTATGATGAAGCACAGGACAAGACACAGACAAAGCCATGATTTTAAATGAGATTTTTAATTGATGAGGGTTGTCCCAAGGACGGCGGGACACTTACAAGCTACACTTGAGAATACTAAATGCTAAAATACACCATGGACATGGTGACCACTACAAATGTCCAAACAATTAGAGTAACCGTGTCACCCACCCCATTTAGAACCAGTTTCTACTCAGTGAGATGGAGCTAGCTCCCAGGAGCCTGGGATGTACCTGGGAACAATGCGTCTCCAGGCATGGATGATAAGGTTTACATCAAAGATGCCCAGCGAGCTCTGCTGTAAACGGAAGAAGAAATCCGGTTACTTCAGGAATCTGGTCCAGAGCCAAACCTGTTGTAAGACAGTTTCTCCACACCTTGCATGTTCCCCTTCTCTGTGGTGATTTCATGAACTCTAAGACCAAACAAAACCGGGCTCACAAAACAGCTAGTGTTAGGATTGCTTCCTTTTTGTTGTTCTTGAGACAGGATCTCACTATACAGTTCTAGCTGGCTTGGAATTCAGTATAGTCTCGACCAGGCTGGCCTAGAACTCAACAGAGACCCACCTGCCTCAGCCTCCCAAGTACTAAGATTAATGGTATTAACTAGTTCAACAGAAATGCCAAAAACACTACAATTGGTCCTGTCCTATTTAAGACAAGCTAGTTCCTTGTGCCTGGCCATCTAGGGAAGACTAGCAGGGAGTAAAAGTCCTGGTGAAGGTGCAAGCACCCCCAGCCTATTTCCAGGACATTCCAGAGAACTGAACTTGGCTGAATAAAAGGATCAGAAACTTGCTTAGTTTCTTCCTGCCTGTCAGCTCTCAAAAGGCCACTGTTCCGAAGGCCAGTGTACGCCTTCTGAGAACAAGGCTCCTTGTTGATTGTCTGTTCTGTGATTGGAAGGGACACTGACTGTGTTCAAGCTTAGCTATAATCAGTACTGTCACCTTTTACGGCAGCACTGGCAGCTTCCAGACGACAATTTTACAAGTGGGCGTGTGAGTCTTCTCTTCTAGACCCTGCTCAAAATGTACCAACAATGCCCTGCACACATGGGCCCTGGCTCTCTAGATTCTGGAACCTATTGAAAATCCAAAGTGCTAACTAAAAAGAGCAAATTTCTGGGACTCAACATGTGTGTCCAGAAGTGGTAGAGGCAGGGAACCGAAATTGAAATCCTGCCACACGTTTCTGATACAAATGATTGAGAACTGCACAAAATGACGCCCAAAAGAAGCTAAAAGCTGACATCGTCTTGACAGTTTACATTCTATCGCCTTAAGATGGATCCAGTCTTAGAGTTTCTATTGTTGTGATAAAACCCCATGACCGAAGCATCTTAGGAAGGAAAGGGCTTACATATTCCAGGTCATATTGAGTTAAGCCAAGGCTTAACTTAATACAGGAACTGACTCCAGGAAACAATGCTGCTCACTGGCTCACTCCCACAGCTTGCTCAGATCGCTTTCTTATGCAACCCAGCCACTTGTCCAGGAGCAGCACCACCACTGTAGGTGAGGCCCTCGCACATCAATCATTAGTCAAGAAAATGCCCCACAGATCCCCATAGGCCCAATCTGATGGAGGCAATGACTCAGTTGAGGTTCCCTCTTTCTAGATGACTCTAGCTTGTTTCAAGTTGATAGGAAAACAAGACAACTTCTCATTAACAAAAGTAAGAAAGTCAAAAGGAAACAACAAAAATCACCTTAAAAACTAAAAATTAAAAGAAAAAAAAACGAGGGTTGGAGAGATGGCTCACAGATTAAGAGCATTTGTTTGCTACTCTTGCAAAGGACCCCAGGAAAGCTCTCAGCAGCCGCCTATAACTCCACTTCCTGGGGATCCCTTGCAGGCTCCTCCATGCATGAAGTACCCAACACACACACATATAATAAATCTTTTGTTACAAGGTGATTTTCAAAATTGCCTTAACACTGAAAGAAAACTAGAGTCCCTGCTGTATGCTCAAATATAGATAAAGTCATTATTAAAATGTATATTGACCTATATGATTAAATTTATGTTTTAGGCTGATCAAAAAATGATTTCTACCAAAGCATGCTGAGTGTAATTATACAACATTGTTTTGGAATAAGTTTTAGTTTTTTTCAGTATTTCTTTATTCTCGTGAATACTTAATGACTTATCACCTGTCATGAAATCCAAGAAATGAGGAGTTGATGCATGTTTAATGGTCAATATAGAGAGCCAGAAATATCTCACTGGTTAAGAATGCTTACTGCCCTTCCAGAGGTCCCAGGTTCATTTCACAACACCCACTTTGGGTGGCTTATAATCACTTGTAACTCCAGTTATAGGGGTACAACACCCTCTTCTGGCCTCCATGGGTACCTGCGTTCACACGCACATTGTCCTACACAAATATACATGCGTGCACCAGAATTAAGAATAATAAACATTGAGAAGGTTGTGCCTCCATCTGCTAAACATAGAAAGAGAAGATACATTGCATACCACAGGCCTATCAGATAATCCAGTGGCCAGAAACAGCCCTGAAACAATAAGTAAGAAAGCTCAGGGAAACAATGTGGTGTATTAGCCATGGTATTTTGGCCACACAAAATAGATGGGCCACTTCTCAGACTTCTTAAGCAGCACTTAAAATATCCATAAATACCATTACTTTCACTTCTTCACTCAAGAAATATAATTAAGTGTCTACTTCATGCCAACAACTCTATATACCAATACAGTGGGCTACCAGACAATGGTGTGGTGCAATAATAGGGCGCTTTCTGACCTAAGACCTTAGAAGTGGAACTTAATGGGGAATTGAAGGAATTATTGCTAAACAAATAGAGATAGAAAAGGAGAAATATGGAGGCTACTGCAAAGGAACTGAAATCAAGTTACCATGGCTGAATCCAAGTGAGGGAAGGAGGGGAGATGGAGGAAGGACCGTGGAGAAGAGTAGGTAACAACAGGTTACATGAGATTGCACAGCTATGAAGTCAATATCAGAGCATGGTGGGAAGTTAGGTATTGAGCGGGTCAGGCTGGGTGTTGGGGGTTTGCTTTCTGTTGGGTTGTAGGACAAGAACATTTGACTGTTGTAAAACTTATCACTATAATTACATTCAACATGCTTTGACAGAAACCATTTTGGGGTCGACCTAAAATGCAAATTTAACTATATAGGTCAATATATGGGTTCCCATACTCTTTTGTGTCTCAAATTCACTGGGTCATAGGCAAGCGACAGCCTATGTGACAGGAGAATGAAAAAGAGGTGCTAGCCAGTCCCCAGGTTGGCAGCCCTGATGGCAGGGCCACATGGGAGGAGTCTAGATGATTGTTTTTCCCGTGTTCTGTTCCTAAAGCTCTTCTTGCTGAGTAAGCAGCACCCACACAACAGAACAAGGCACACAGCTACTGCCACAAACCCACAGAGCTGGGATTTTGAAAAGCAGATGTAACTAAAGACCCTGCTCAGAAAACGGGGCACTGATCTTCCATCCCTTAAGCTCACTCAGAACTTCACAAAGCGGGTGGTTTTGTGCTCATTTTACCAATTTAAAAAATCAGTAAGAAATTCCTCTCAAGCTAATGAAATGTTTATCCTCCAAATGAGGAAGGCTATTCAGAAAGGAGCCCAGCAGATACTCCTGATTGGCAGGGTTGGCCTACCAGACAAGCAAGGCCACACCACTGGCCTAAATTAGTTCTTCCTCACTCACAGAGAACTGATATGGAGCAAGACACAGGAAAGCAGATCTGTCTTCATTAAACCAAATGCAGGAGTCATAGCACCCGAGACTGGCTGAACTCCCACAGGCAAAGAGAGACAATCCAGAACTGGTGATTTGGTCCAAAAGTGCTTTAGTAGTTAAAAAAAAAAAAAAGAATAATTTTAGCCATCCAGGGGAGAACACTACAGCAACTTTGCTTCCAATTTTACAAAGCAGATAGCTGAAATCATAGAGAAACATATCCTCCAGTTCCACGGGAAAGACCTGAGAAATATAAATGCCAGCAGCCAAAGAGGAGCAGGCGATCCCGCGCTTATTCACCACACAACCAGGGCTCGATGACAACCCCCTTCTGTTCTCAGGACCTCAGAAGCACCACGTTTGTTCAAAGCTCCATAAATCCATCATGGAGAGAAGACTGTCATATCAACAGAAAGTAAATTTGAACTTAACTGGGGACAACTAGAAAAATATAATCACATTCTGGTGGTGGAAAGTAGGGGACATCAGGAGTTCAAGGCCATCCTCAACTCTATATAGTCAGAGAAAGCTGATGTCCAAGAGTTGTCTTCTGGCCTTCACACAGGCACTGTGACACAATACAAATACATAAACAAAACAATGAAATGAAAACTTGGGACTCCATTTTTTGGATTACATAACTGTCTAAGCTGGGCAGAGTTAGTTCACCTTTCAATTAATATTCTCGATAGCAGGGTAACAAAGCAATAAGTATGGCAAAGCAGGGTAAATACTAAGACAAGCTCCTTGTTGAGATTATTAGCAAACAGACTGCTTAGTCACTAATCCTCTAGTTTTCTGGGAAAGAACCTGATCTATGCACAAACACTTCTGGGCAAAGAATTGCCTCTTACGTTCTCTCCGCCATTCCTCTAAGTACTGTTTCTGCATACAGCGGGAAGCACTGCAGACTTCTATGTGAGCTGTAAAAGTGATCAGCCTTCATCACTCCTCCACACACAAGCCACTCAAAATGCCTTGGCCTGGTGCTCAGGGCCAGCACTGCTGGCCACAACCTTATCTCTGAATGTTCTTCCTTCCAAAAGCTGCCCTCCAGCCAAACGTCTATCATATCTATACCAGAGGCAGATATATGACTCAACCTGATGACTTGAGTTCATTTTCAGGACACGTGAAAGGGGAGAGCTGACTCCTACATATTGTCCTCTGACCTCCACATGGGCAACATGGTGTGTTCATGCCTCTACATGTAGACCAGATAGACAGACAGACAGAAACATTATGTGTGTGTACACACACACAATAATAATAATAATAATAATAATAATAATAATAATAATTTTTAAAAATGGGAAAATTAAGACACCCTAGGAAGGAAAGAAACTCTACACTCCAGAAGCCAGTTTGATGTGGCATTTCCCTCTGTATGCTGTGATTACCATTAATGAATAAAGAAAACTGGCTTGGCCTGATAGGGCAGAACTTAGCTAGATGGGGAAAACTAAACTGAATGCTGGGAGAAAGGAGGCANTGTATGCTGTGATTACCATTAATGAATAAAGAAAACTGGCTTGGCCTGATAGGGCAGAACTTAGCTAGATGGGGAAAACTAAACTGAATGCTGGGAGAAAGGAGGCAGAGTTAGGGAGAAGCCATGTAGCCCTGCTGGAGACAGACACACTGAAACTTTGTTGGTATGCCATGACCTCATATTGATGCACAGATTAATGGAGATGGGTTAAATTAATATATAAGAGTTATCAAATAAGAAGCTAGAGCTAATGGGCCAAGCAGTGTTTTAAATAATATAGTTTCTGTGTGATTATTTTGGGGCTGAGCTGCCGGGTGTAGCAGCCTCCTCACAACACCAATTAACCAGCTGAAGTCTCTCCCCAGTTGAGAACAAACTCCAGTACGATTAATAAAATTTAATATGATGACTGCCTACATATAGAGGTATTTCAATATGAATGTTAAAGTTGCAGTGGAATGTGCATGAGTTGCTCTCCTGGTGGCTGTGACAAAATACCCTGCAAAAAAACAACTGAAGGAAGGGTCTATTTGGACAGTGACCCAGCCCATCACAGTGGGGACAGCACCAAAGCACAAGGCAGCTCATATTTGTATCTGCAGCTACTCAGTTCCCTTTCTTCTTTCTATTCATCCTGAGCCCCAATCCCATGGAATGGTAGCTCACATTTAGGATGAATCATGCTACCTTAATTAATAATCTAGAAAGTTCCTCACAGCCATACCCAGTGGTTTGTTTCTACGGAGACTTTAAATCCAGTCAGGTGAGCAGTCAAGATTTTATGTCACGCCATGCTTAAATCCTAAGCAGGCATGTCCTTCCTGCTTCTCAAATGTGAACCAGCAGTCTAAGCAGGCATGTCCTTCCTGCTTCTCCAATGGGAAGCAGCAGTCTAAGCAGGCATGTCCTTCCTGCTTCTCCAATGGGAAGCAGCAGTTATCTGGGGACCTCACAAACAGGCTACAAATGTTTATAATCAATCCCCTGGATACAGCTTTCCAGTCACGGTTTTCTCTTCTCCACTGTAATCCTATCAGATACATACAGCTATCATAAAGAAACCAAAATACTGTCCTGAGAAGCTCATGCCCATATTTGAATGTTTCAGAAGCATCATATAATGCCAGAAAAGAAAGAACTAAAATGTACACATATGCATACAAACACACATCAATGACAATCAAGAGCCACCTAAGTGACCTCCCAATGATCAAAGCTGGAACATCTTGGGCAATACAAATAAAAGCACAAAGTATTGAATTTGAACCTGAAGTATTTATTATCCATGAATTCATACTGTTACGTATAAATGACATGTTCAATAAATGATTGATAGGCCAGGCAGTAGTGGCACACGCCTTTAATCCCAGCACTGGGGAGGCAGAGGCAGGTGGATCTCTGAGTTTGAAGTGAGCATGGTCTACAGAGCAAGTTCCAGGACAGCTAGGGTTACACAGAGAAACCCTGTCTTGAAAAACCAAAAATAAATAAATAAATAAACAAGTGGTGGATAGCATTCAGAAGTCCTATTTAGAAGAATTCAAAGTGTTTTCTATAGATACCTCATCCAAGCATAACTCACCATGTGACACTCATCATCTTGACAGCAGAGAAACCTGGCATTACTGTCTCAGCTTGCTGAGGTGATCTGGGTTATACCAACAGAAATAAGTCATGTTGCTTTTTCCTCCTAAAAACGGTACAAAGAAAAGAACATCTGCTGCCTCTGATCCTGCAAAAACAACTTTAATCTAATCAGGAAATCCTAAGGCCAATCTCAATTGAAGGACAGTCTATAAAACACCTGACTAGTACTCCTCCACACTGTCAAGGTCAAGAGAGAGAAAGAGACAGAGACAGAGACAGAGACAGAGAGAAAGTCTATCAGTCACCTTCTAGAAGTCCAGAGAGACTCAGCAGCTAGATAGGATGTGGCGCGCATGCTTGTTGTTAGCCTGCAGAAAAGGAACATTATTACATAAAAACTAAGAAAGCTGAATAAAATATGATTCAAATTAATTATAATATCTCAATTAGTTGTGATTGACATGCTGTACTAACATTAGAAAGTTAAAGCTTATTTTTAAAAATTCTCTTTGCCTTTGTCATCCTGCCTTACCCCTACTCAGACTGTGGTAATTCCATGCCCAAAGCTTCCATCGTTCCCCTCCCTTCTGTTCACGCTGCACTGTCCAGTCTTTATCTTTTCCAGTCCATGTTCTATACAATTGTCAAGGTCCATTTTCTAATACAAAATCTCAACGATAACACATCCACGATGGAATCCTTTAACAGCTCACTTGGATCAAAGTCAACAACTTCTTATGTGAATGCCAAGATGGCAAATTCTCGGAGCTCTGCAAGCTTCCCTCCTCTGCCACTATGGCAACCGGCAAACAGAAATGCCTATATTCCAATAAAGTCATTTTCATCAAAGCAGACAGAGACCTCAATTTGGACCAAAGACCATGTTGTGCCTATCGCTGGCATAGAGACTCGGAGCCATACTCCTCAGACACCAACATCACCTCTCCCCCTGCTCTATAGGGGAGCCCTATTCCCCTACATCCGGATGTCCTTCACTTAGAGGATCTAAGCGAAAATCCTCTAGATCATTCCATGTCAGAACAATCCCACCCATTTCATAACTCGCAGTCTTTAACCCCTAAAACTCATCGGGCACAACATCAAAACTCACACATTGTAAGACAGGGACTTCTTGTCTATAATTCTCGCACTTAGGAGGCTGAGGTCTGGGAATTGGCAAATTCCAGGACAGCTTAAGCTACCAATTGAGACTGTGTCAAAAACTGAATGAATGAATATAAACGTCATTTAACCTCACATACCTGTCTTGGTTTTGAGGTCATAAAGCAGTATATAATCGGTTAATATTTACCCCATGCTTTAGAAATACTAATGGGAACCGAAGCTCAACCACAGCTCCAGAACATGCGCATGCACTCCGCCAGCTGTGAACTGCTGGGTCCTTTAACAAGACATGCTTCGTAGTCCAAGTCTGAGGAATGTGGGACTCAACAGAGTTAAGCAGCTTGCTTCACATGAGGAATTCACTGAATTGTGAATGTCCCTAAAGACAGACACCCTACCCGATAATTCTCACATTTGTTTGACCATAGAATATTTATACATTTTTACCTTCTGTGACCTACAATGCAGTTAGGGAATTTTTGAAATCTGGTGTATATTCATACTGGGCAGACTAAAAGTTTGAATTTTATCCATCATTATTATGGTAGGCTGAACAATGGCCTATGGAATGGTAAGACATCCTAATCTCTAAAGTCTATAAATGTCTTTTTACAAGGTGAGGTGTTGGGTGCAGGGGCTTTACAAATGCGATTAGGTGAAAGTTGGAGAAGCCAAGTAGGTCCCTATATACAAAGGTGTCCTTAACATGTAGAGGCTGGCCTGATAGCAAACACAAGAAGAAAAGGCAGTATAACCTCACAGGGACTCAAAGAACAGCGCAGAAAAGGAATTCTGGGAGCCACCACAAACTACAAGAGGCAAGGGCAGACTGTCCTAGAACCTGCAGAGATGGACAGCCATTAAAACCAATCCTGGACTTGAGGCCTGCAGAATCATCAGAAAGCTAATTCCTGATGCTTAAGCTGCCCCAAATTCGTGATAATCTGCTACAGCATCCATGGCCATGTGACTTATACTTAGTACACTTCTGCCTTCCATTTTGTGTTTTGGGCCGAATTCAACCTCTTTAACAACTGCCACTGAAGGCAAATGTTGAACAGCTTCTTGTGTTCGAATCTCCCTGTGCTTCAGAGCTTGTAAAATATTAAGGCCGGCAAGGCCTGCAAGAGCAACCCTGCATCCAGCAGTGCTGGACCTGGCTTGAGCTGGGCTCCACTGAGGCGCAGTTCATCCAGCCAGAGGCCACAGCCACCAACTATCATTATTTGACAGATAGTAAAAGGATCACAACTGGGATACACAGAAACCCTCATTAAATATTCTTCAGTGACATCAGATTAGCCTTGTCCTCAATAGGGTCATGATTAACCTTGGTTAGGGAAATTTCATCACCCACTTAAAAGAATCATCAGTAACTGATGACAAGAGGCCCTGGATCCAGACCCAACCAGCAGGATTTCAGGTCCAGCTTTAACAGTTACTTGTTAATCCCACTGCCTCAGTCAAAGTGTCCCCGTATGACTCAGGAATCTCACGTGGAAGGTAGATTGATATTTAATAATGACTACATAGCTGCTCTGTGGATTAAATGCGATTATGCATATAAGTCACTTAGTATATATACTACCTCGCATGTAAGTGACACGGAATAGTCAGACCTCGGGGAGTGAAAATGCAACCCGTGAAAATAACTATTAGATAATTACTCCTACTTAGGAGGATGTGTCCACTTTCACCTCAAGCAAAACCTCATTCTTTCGGTTCTCTTCAGTTTCACAAAGTACAGATATTTATGTGGGCCCTGGATATTGAAAATTACCTCAACAAAGAGAAGTGGGTGCAAGAGCCCCTGGTTCCATCCTGGACCATTGCTTTCTGGATAAATTGCCAGGGCTGATAATTTTAAGACACGTACTTAGTGTTGTGTTAAATCTATGGTACTCATTAGAAAGCTTAAAGGTACTGTTCCTCTGAGGGACTCCTGCACTAACGGTCATCGGTACTGGCAGAAGCAGAATGCCACCAAAGTCCATCTTAATTATCAGCTACTGAAGCTCCAGCTGAAGGCTTTGTCTTATCCATCAATTATGCTAAGAGCAGAAAATCAAATCATTCTGATAAAGCTCAAAAAACAGGACCCTTGCAAGCAACAAGACAAAAGGTCACCCTGTGAAGTGCAAGTGTCCACACATATCACTAGTTACCACCATCCCCAAGTGCCACCTACTGTCACATCTGACAACACCACCTGTTTGTACTGAGGATTCAGAAGGTATCACACACACACCACACCATATAACAAACATCAGCTCACTGTTTACATCGGGAAATGCCCGAGACTCAGACTTGAGGCCTCAAACCTTCAAGAGGACTCCTTTGCTAGATGTGGTGGCACATGCCTGTAATGGCAGGACTTGATAGAAGATGAAGAATAAAGACTTCAATGCCAGCCTGGACTCTATAGCAATACCGTCTTTAAACTCACACGCATACGCACTGGGGATAAAACTCAATGATCAAGTATTTGTCTAATATATCAAGGCTTTGTGTTGACTGCCCAGGAAAGAATGAGGGAGAGAGGGAGAGAAGGAGGAAGGGAGGGATGTGAACTAAATCCCAAAACTGTAGTAGGTATAGAAAATAAATAANAGGGAGGGAGGGAGGGAGGGAAACATTAGCCCCCAACTAAGTTGTCTCAGGCACCAATACCAAGTTCCAGCAGAAATAAGCCCAATTAAGCAACTGTGCAAGAAAACAAGGCTCGGTGCTGGCCACATTAAAAAACAAACAAACAAACAACAACAACAACAAAACAGAGCAGTAGCAGCATTCCCTTGTCAGGGACAACAGATGAGATTCAACTCGCCTAGAGTCCACAAACACACAGCATGGGCTGTGCTGGTAGAAACCATCAGGACACAGCAAAATCTTCATAGAGACTCCCAGCTCAGAAAAATAAGCGCACACTAATAAAGAGCTTAGCAGTAACAGTTTTTAAGAAGCCTCTCCTTTTTTATTGTAATTTTGAAGTAGAGTTTAAATATCCAAATGCCAGTGGAGCCAGCCTGCAGTTGGCAGGGGGCAAAGCCCGACAGCCAAAGGGCAGCCTCACCCATGCCTGCCAGCTGCAGGGCCAGCACAGAGCCAGGATGCCACCACTCATGAGTAGGTACCTGGACCAGTCCTGGGTCTCTGTCTCCAACACAGCTCACCTAGAGAGTCAGCCAATCACTCTCTGGTTTTTCTTTTAAAAATGAGATATCATATGAGTAAATTAAAAAAAAAAGTCCCAGGGGAAATAAATTAAGAAGTAAATATTCGAGGGCTGGAGAGATGGCTCAGCAGGTATACTAGCTGTTCTTGCGGAGGACCCAAGTTCAATTCCCAGCACCCACATGGCAGCTCACAAACATCTAGAACTCCAGTTCCAGAGGATCTGATGCCCTCTGTAAGCACCAAGTATGCACACAATACACAGATATACATTCAAGCAAAATGCCCAAACACATTTTAAAAAATGAAATCTTGAAAAAAAAATGTTTAGCTGGGCAGTGGTGACACATACCTTTAATCTCAGCACTTGGGAGGTAGAGACAGGTGGATCTCTGTGAGTTCAAGACCAACCTGGTCTACAAAGTGAGTTCCAGGACAGTCAGGACTGCTACATAGAGAAACCTGTCCAAAAACAAACAAACAACAAATAAATAAATAAAAAGGAAGGAAGCAAATATTCACTTTTGCTCTTTCCAATTTCTGACATACTATGTCACTGTGTATTTTGCTTTTGCAAAGTTGCTTTTTACACTCAATAACACAACAAGCACGCCCTTCCACATCAGCATGCTCACAGCTTCATTCACTAAATTCAGAGTTAGAACACAGAATTTCAATGCAGATAACTGGGTCTTGGATACCTCTAGCTAAACAGAAGAAGACCACACTCTTGCAAAATGGGGCCACATAGGACATGTCACCAGCATCATACAATGGCCTTCCTTCCCTTTCCAAGAGCCCAAGCTTCCCGCATGGACGGTACAAAGGAACAGCAGAGAAAAAGGCATCTAAGGAAAGGAAAGACCCTGACTCAGCCAGGAGCCTCACAGACATTAAGCTTGGGGTTTTTAATCACGATGAGTCTAGGTATTTGCTAAAACCATCCAAGTCAGTACTTAGAACTCAGCAAGTCACAGTCTACCTATTTCTAAAGCACATCTGAAATTGAGTTGGCTTAGTCTAATGCAGCTCACAGTCTCCCCAGGTTCAAGGTCTTAATCAAAAGGACAGAACCTGGCTCACAAACAAGGTGCTTGCAACCACATTACCCACCCCATGTCAATGCCAGGGCCTCATGGGAGGCCAGAGATGCAGGAAGAGCGCAGGATGCAGACGAGGTCTCTGCTCCAAGCCTCTCCTTCTCCAAGGGAAGCAGCTGGTAAGTGGAGAACAATAACCCTCATATTTAAAACACTAATTCGATTAGTGACTCAAGATCCTGCAAGGCTAATTAAGTATTCAGATCTTCAGTAATTCCAATTTGGTTCCCAGATGCTGAAAAATCTCTCCATCTAAAGATATCAACTCCCTGGAGGCCAAAGTCCGCTGGCCTGCATGGCTAGCTTTTAAAACACTTTAGGAAACTTGACCTCAAAGTAAAATCAGGAGTTTAGGGGGGGTTAGAGCATCTGAGAAAACATACTAGAAACCAACACACATTCAGAAATACTTTGATCTCTTTTCCTATTAGTACATACAACTTGCTTTCTAAAACAAACACTGAAGCCTCTCCCACCGTTCCATAATTTAGTTAAATGAAAAGAATATCTCTCATTGCCAAGCTATAAAAGAATATTCTAGACTGCCCCCTCTTCTTTTCTCCTTCTTTTCCAAACACTACCATACTGACCTCAATTCTCCAAGCCCTTGGCTTTGGTTTTCATGAAATCCCAGGGTGGGCATGACGATAATAATCATTTCACAGTCGTCACAGTCGCCAGAGTCACCCTCTCCCAGGTACAGAACTCCCTGGGTCACCCTCTCCCGGGTACAGAACTCCCTGGGTCACCCTCTCCCAGGTACAGAACTCCCTGGGTCACCCTCTCCCGGGTACAGAACTCCCTGGGTCGCCTCCTACACTCTCAACTCACTCAGCAAGCATTTCCAGAGTCCCTGCTATGCAACAGGCACTGCTCCAGGCCAGAAAGCCAAGCAATGTGCACAGTCACACAGCTCGGAAGCACCACACAGTGGTGCCAGTCAGGCGTGCAGCCTGTGCCAGGAGAGGACGCAGGAAAGGACTAGTGAGGCAGGCTTGAGAGCGGGACTTCATCAAGGGCAGTCAACAAAAGTCTCATTCCAGATGGTACATTGAGTGTGTCCTGAAGGAAAAAGAGGGGACAAACGTGCCAGAGGCTGTGTATTCTAGGAATGCAGGGTCTCAGGACCCAGCCATCAGAGATGTGATCAGAGAGAGCACATAGAACCACACAGACATAGTCATACCCGTGACACTCACTTGGAATGAAACCAAAATAGTGTTTTGTTTTGTTTTTTTTTCCATTCAGTAATTCCTTCCAGAAATTCCCAGGGAAACTTAAAGGTTTTGAGAATATCAAGGAAAAACAAGTCAAGAAATAGAGAGCCAAGCATTAGAATTCATACTGTTGTTTGCTTAGCAATCAACACAAAGTCCTCTGGCATCACTTTCAAACCAACAGCAGGAAATGCTGGTCTTCTGGGGTGAAGGCTACGGTCAACACGTCTGAGAACTGAGACGAGAACATGAAGAGAAGTAGCCCCAGTGCCACCCAGTCTCCCAAATGCTACTGTGTTATAAGTGTGGTTTGTGGTCCTGTCTGCGGTCAACTTTGAGTAAAATCTGAGTCAAGTTCATATTAATATGCCATGGACAGGACGCTTTGCATGCTGCCGATCTTGGTAGCACATCCAAAGACAAACACCATCCAGACGCTCCTGGGTAAAACCGAGAGGCACTTTCCAGTGTCAGAATACTCACTTGGGGTACTGTTCTTTGTGAACAGTTTTGAAGTTACCATTTGATTATTGAAAATGTTTTAGATATGTGCATGGAGCACAAAGCATATGATGGATATTGCATTTCTGTGAGGAGACAGAGGTAGCTTTTCATAAGATCTGCTTGAAATTACAGAATTAAGAAGCATCATTAGAAGTCATTTAGAAAAACAATCTTTCTTTAGCATCTTTTTGTTTACAGAATAACAGTTGCTTGAGAACAAGAACAAAGACCTAGCACACTTAATACTTAAGCAGTGTGATTATTTATGAGTTAGGAAAGAATGGCCATTTTATAGTGGCTAACGAAAATATCTTCACTGCTAAAAATTTTAGTAAAATATTCCAAGGAGAAAATGTATTTTATTTCAAGAAATACATAAAACTGCACACATTTTTTGTAGAAATCAGAACCCGATCTAGAAATCTGAAAGAGCAAAGGTAAATAAATGTCAATGGCAAAGCTAAAGCAAACAGCACAAACACTGTTTCTATTAAGAAGCAGGGAGCAAAAAAATATCCTAAGAACCTGAGGAAGCCAGATCTTTTATACTGGGCACTGGGTATACCCGCCCTGAGGCTACTACCTCCAACCCTCAAAAGACACACAGGGGGAACTGCTCCCCAAGAATAGGGGGCTGACAAAAGTCAGCAGAAACAATTAACAACAGAAAGAGTGCTGACATTTCACTGGCCCTATGGCTCCATTCGTGACTATACAGACAGCAAGCACCAGCTGCAATTCCAATTTCTATTTCTCCGTCACCCTAACAGGTACTCTTGAGAATAAAAGCACAGAGGAGCTAAGAGGTACACAGCTTCTCTGAGCTAGAGCTTGTGGCTCTGGGTTCCTGCTGTAACCAGAATACTTCCATTCCCATGCTTCAGGACTCTAGGATGACTGGCAATTATTACATTTTAATATTCAGTGAACTCTTATTATTTATTGCTTTTTCATCATGTTTTTAAGGATATTCTATTTAGAGGTACCACATAAGATTCATCACTATATGTGACATCTGCATCCATTACCATTACGAAAAGTGAGCAAGGTACCCCTTGGCTGCTTGAACAGCATGCCTAGAACACCCCAGGTAAACAACTTGGTATGAGCCACACACTGATGCAGAATGGCACCTGGCATCTTTTCCAGGTTAATGAGGAGCTGGGTTCTGTTGGTGTCCATGGTGTGGACTTGAAAGGCCTTCGAACCAGTGCTCACTGAATCTCATGTAAACACACATTGGTCTGGAAATTATTTAAGACTGCCCCAGAGATCCATTCTGACCACATCTGGAAGAGAGACCACAATGCTAACAAAAACATAAATACGCCTTGGGGTACACATTCCACATCAAAGACCTGTTGCGAACACTGGTTAAGGGCTGGTTCAAGGAAGACCTAAAATGTGGTTTTACTTGGGATAATCTTTTAGTTTTAAACTTCCTTGTTTTTATAAGCAGTGACACTTCTCAAAACGCTAACAATTAACCCCTCAGCCCAGCTCCATCCAGAGAAGCTGTCTTCCCAAAGCCCTTCCTATCCAGCATGCTCTGTGTGCTTCCACAGACAGCACAGACCCAGGAAGTTTATGGAATGAGAAGGGGGTGGAAGGATGTCAGCTTCAGCAATCTGGACCTAGTCTTTGAACCAAGGAATCCACCACCCCTATTAATGGCAGAGAAACTGAACTCTAAAAAGAAGCCAAATGCCTTATTAAATGCCATACAAATATCTGAGTACAGAGTGTGACCCTATACTCAGGGTCTATCGAAAGGATCTAGAGGGTTTTCCCAGCAGTTCGCTGAAACCATTCACTGAGCACAGGAAATACTTCTTCCTACAGACAGAAATGAAGAGTCTCACACAGTGAGCTCCAGGCAAATGTCCACAGCATGATATGGATGCTTATAGGGCATATGGGCAAAAACAACATACTATTTACATCCTGTTATAAGTCTTAAAACTAAGATGCATCTTCTCCTATATAAAGTTATTAGGAATTTCAGGCCAGTTTTACATAAACATCAGGAAACATATGACACCTTCTCAAGCACAGGAAGGGAAGTTTTATCAACATAAGGAAAGGGAACAAAGCCGATATAAACAGTTCAGCAGGACCGTGGCTCCCAGTGGCAACAGCCACTCCATGTCTGCATCTGTGGCAACATATGCATTCTTAGTCATAAATATGTGCACATGTGTACATCTGCATTATTTGCTTTTTCTTGATGATTCCAACCAAACAACTGTCAGGTATTAATGTCAGACATTAAGGAAAGTACATTATCAATGACAAGTACCAGTCAAATTGATGGGGTGATGGGGACCTTGATACAGTTCCTGATAGTTACCCCCCATTCTGTAGGAAACCTGACACAAAGCTCAGAGAAGCACAATCCCTGTGTCACAGTGACCCATTCCTCTCACACGGTAGGGTCATTTCAGTATATCGTCATCCATTGTTTACACTGGATTTTCGGCCTATTGGGATCACCCTCTGTCCTCAAAGATTTCAGTGTCCTGTAGGTTTTCCGAGCAGTCGTTTCCACAGGCTCCATCACTTGCTGAGGGACCAGAAGACAGTAAGAGTAGAGTTCTGCTGGTTCTGTTCATCTTTTTCTATTTGGGTCAGACCTTGTGACTTAGAATAGTCTTAGCAAGGAGACCAAACAGGGCTTCCAAAATGTTAGTCCTTGCAGTGAGCATCCACAGTTGGTGTAGGAGGTCCTTCTGTATTTGTGTTGCTTTTATTGGTTAAATAAAGAAACTGCCTTGGCCTTTTGATAGGGCAGTACTTAGATAGATGAGAAGTCAGAACTGAATGCTGGGAGGAGGAAAGCAGACAGGGAGAGCCACCATGAAGTCACCACATCAGAGATGCTGAATCTTTCCCAGTAAGCCACGACCTCGTGGTGATTCACAGATTAACGGAAATGGGTTAGATCAGGATGTGAGAGTTAGCCAAGAAGGGGCTAGATATAATGGGCCAGGCAGTAATTTAATCAATACAATTTCTGTGTGATTATTTCAGGTGTAAGCTAGTGGGGCTGCCGAGACAAACAAGGGGCCCCACTCCTCCTCACTACAGAATGGCCGCCCAACGTGTGAATAACTGTGTCCACAGAAAGCCTGAGAAAGCTTGGGAAAGAATAAAGCATGTCTTCTTGGTAGCAGCAATTTCTTGGGTCTGCTCTGCTTGCTAGAGGCAAGCAAG
>LOEQ01000610.1:420814-431483 GCA_001685075.1 Bramus lutescens | reverse complement strand
TGAATAAACCACTGACAAGAAGAGCTCCGGTGTCGCGTCTTTTCCTTGCTGGACGAGGGTGGGCCGCAACAACTGCTGCCATCCAAGACAGCACTCTGAGGCTCATCCTCCTAAAACTCTCTCAAAAGTCTAGTGCCCAGTGTGTCACAAAAGCAACATGGTGGCCAACCTCCTGCCAGCCCTATATCAGGGCTGCTGGTTGCCTGCGAACCACCTAAGAAACCACAGTTGCACTTTTAAAGATAACTGTGCAATGTGCTGTGACTTCCAGGGGACTGAGAGGCAAAGCTTGTCTAGGTTTCCTCAGTTCTTATCTCAGAAGGAAACTCTGCACACCAAAAGGCATAAGTCTTTACTGCTTAACCAGCTTCGAGCTCCGGCAGAGAACTTGCTGTCTTGATTCCTCAATATCAAAGACAGGAAAGAAGCAGATCTCAATTATGTGAAATCACGGAGTACAACAGAAACCTCTTTCAGGAACTCCATTATTGATCCTCAAGTCTATCCTTAGAATGTCAGTAAGTCTAAGAAAATGCACATTTCTTTAGAGCTTTGATGACTCTGAACATATTCTTGACAATGCTGAAAAACAAATCAATATAAACCAGTGGTTCTCAACCTGTGGGTCACAACCCCTTTGGGGGTCAAACAATCCTTCCACAGGGATTGCCTAAGATCATCAGAAAACACAGATATTTACATTATGATACATGACAGGAGTAAAATTACATTTATGAAGTAGCAATAAAAATAACTTTATGGTTGGGGTGTGGTCCACCACAACATGAGGAGCTGTATTCAAGGGTTACCACAAAGGGAAGGTTGAGAAGCACTGATATAAACAGAGCCTGTGAGTATAGAAGTAGTGCCACCAAGCATAATGGCAATCACTGAGCCTAGCATTATAGAGGCAGAGGCCTCCTTCTCTATGAGTTAGAGGCCAGCCACTGTCTTACATAATGAGCCCTTGTATGACTAGTGCTATTAAAGGAGGTATTAAATTCTTCATAGAGTAAAAGTAAATGCTGAGCACTGGGTATGGTAGTACATGCTTATGATTTCCAGAAGGCAGAATTTCCAGAAGGATCAATGCCTGCCTGGGTCGGTCACCCATTTGTGCCATCCTAAAGCACATAATGAGACCTGGCCACAAGGACCTTGACTGGATTAGTGTCTTTTACCTTGTGTTTGAGGCAGGAAAGAATCCATAAGCCCTCAATATTACACTGTTAAGAGTCTAATTAGGAACCATGTAGACAAAGTAAGACGCTAAGAGACCACAATTCTTATCTCTGGCCAATTGCAAGCATCAAGGCAGGGGAAGTATGGCTACCTAATAAATTCAGCTTGCTTTATGAACAATTTCTTTCCACTGGCAAATTTAAAAGTTTCAAAAGGAGAAGAACTATAATACATCTTTATCAGGCTGTGCTGCTGATGCCCTAGAAGTTCGCAGGAAAAGCATCAGGAACTAACAATATCAACTCTAACAGCTAATACTTCAAGAGACCACAGTAGGCACTGAAAAATGGAACTTAAAAAATCAAAACGATAGCAATGAAGAAAACCATGTTGGAATCTGGATGCAATCCAAACAGAGCTTGGCACCCTTTCCATTCTCCTGCAAGGAGCACTGTTGCTTCTGGAACGGTATTTGGCACACAGAAAGTGGCACCATACAGAACCAGCACAAAACAATACAATACATGATTATAAATACAGCATGCTAATACACACAGGATGATAATATCTGCTGTGCATTCGCACGACCATTTATCCAGCACCATGCTAAGCACCACATGTATGTACATATACATAGCTTAGATTTAAAAATCTATAAACTATATTTAAATATAGAATGTGTATATACATATATATATATAGCTGTGTTTTCTGATATTCTTACTTACACACAAGTAAGCCTTCTAATTACCCTGAGGCAAATGGTATACCCACTTGGTGATTAACACAAAATGTGTGAGTATAAAAGGATAAATGCCCTTTCCACAGTTATAGTCAGGGAGGGAGGATTTGTCTGTGCTTTTTGTGCACTATCTCACCAAAGAAAGTTCTCAAGACAGCTGACAGCCACACAGGATGGTGACACAGACTAACATTATTCATCTAGTAAACGTGCTGATAAGGCCAGCAGTGCCCCCCCCATGCCTGCCCCAACTGGAGAGAATCATCACCAATTCTCCTCAGAGCTGATGACACCATATGGAGTTCAGTGCAGCTGCCAGGACAAAGACCTCCCCCTGTAAGGCTCACGGCCCTTCTTCTACGAAAACTAAAGCAACTCCTGAGGATATCCCTATAAATTAGAAGTGTGATCAAGGATTATAGACTACCGGCATATGATAAGACACCCACCAGAGGTCCCTCCCATCAAACTGAAGAGTCAGTGTGTGAGGAGGGAAGAAAAATGAGCGTAACCAGCCCAGGGGTGACAAGCGTTCTCGGCAGTTCCCAGCAGTTTGTTTCTGCAGGCTCTGAGCCAGAGAGACAATGACCTCCACCACATCAGCTCCACAGTGTTAGAAGCTAAGCTTTGTGTTTAAGGGTCTATCAGAGGAAGTTTCCATTGCTGAGAATCTGATTCCATGACCTTGGTAAAGTAAGTAGCAAACAATACTAGGCAGTTACTTGTTAGGTTTTCTGCACTTGCTCTTAGGCAAAAGGCTGGGGAGCAACTTGTTGATTCTGAAACCAAATGTAAAACGTCTGTGACTTTCTTTCCCTGTTGCTATGATAAACTACTCTGGCAGACACGGCTTTAAGCAGAGAGGTCTTATTTTGGTTCACAGTTCAAGAGAATAAGCCATCCAGATGAGGAAGCCTCTGAAGAGGAGCTTGACTGAGCAGCTAGTCACTTGTGTCCGTCCACAGCCAGGAAGCAGAGGCAGTTCAGTGCCTGAGCTCGGCTCACTTCTCTTTTTAATATGATCCGAATCCAACTCTAGAGTTTGCCACTGAAAGTGCACAGGTCTTCTCGCTTAATTAACTTAGCCAAGCAATCCTCCTCAGGCAAACCAGAGGGCCCATCCCCAAGTGATTCTAGATCGCATCAAATTGACAACTGAGATGATATCATAGCTAACCAGAAAGATGCCTCCCAATGGCCTCTGCTTTCTCTGTATTCTCTTCTCTTGTTCTTCATGCTCCTCTTCTCTTTAACTGGCATTTTGGGGATAATTTATCAAGGCTTCCAGGAGCAGTTGTCTCAGTTGGGGTCTCTATTGCTATGACAAGGCACCGTGACCATGAAAACTCTTACAAAAGAAAGTATTTCATTAGAGCTGGCTTACAGGTTCAGAGGTTTAGTCCATTATCATCATGATAAGAGGCACAGCAATGGTAGGCAGACATGGTGCTGGAGAAGGAACCAAGAGTTCTACATCTGGATCAGCAGGCAGCAGGAAGAAGACCGAGACACTGGGCCTGGCTCGAGCTTCTGAAACCTCAAAGCCCGCCCCCAGTAACACACTTCCTCCTACAAGACCACAAGTCCTCATCCTTTCAAACAACGCTACTCCTTATGAGCCTATGGGGGCATTTTCATTCAAACCACCAGAGAAGTTTTTGACTTTTCCTGAAACTCTGGCTCTAACTTGGACCAACCAAGCCCAAAAAGCCTTTTCGGCATCAGCACTCTTAGCAAGTCAAACCTGGACCCAGGCAAAACAATGAAATGTCCCACAAAAATGTTTTCTGATTTCCCAACTTCTGCCAGCATCAGCCACTCTCTACACCTATTCAGAGAAATTAGTGTTTGAACATCACAGGATCAAAATGCTGGCCCTTAAGGGTTCCTAAATCAGTGTTCCTTGACTTTCCTTTTCCTTGTCACTGTGAGCATCTATCATTTATCTGATAGGCCTTCTTCTAGGGATTCTTTTGAGCAAATCTGAGCTGACTTGAAGTATTTGGACATTTATTGGCATGGAAAGAGATACGAGGTACAGTGAACCAACAGAGCCCTAAGAAATCTCTATTGTAACTTTAACCATAGGAAACACTAAGTCTACATGATCTTTTTGTCCCTTAGGGAGAATTCTAGCTGCCTAGTCTTCTGTAAACCACAAAATTCAGAGCAATTAATGTAACTGCCTCGAGGTTTTTTTTCCTGTTAGTATGTGTCTAGAATGATTGTCCTGACGAAGGATGGGTAATTTGATGGATGCAGCAAGAGTCACGTTAGATCCACACAAAATACTGCATCCAGCAAAGTCAGAAGGCACAGTCTTCTCGGCAGCCCATGGAACGCAGTCTAACACAGACCACATTCTTGGCCACAAACCCAAGTCTTACAAAATATAAAACAAATGAAGTCATTCCTTCCACTGTATCAGATTACAATGCAAGAAATCCAGAAATCAACAAGTAAAACGACAGAAACTACACAAACACATGGAGACTACATAAAGTGCTCGTGAAAGGCCAGCGAATGGCCAAAGGAAACAAGGGGACACTTAAAAATCCCTGGAGTGCAAGGAAAGGAAAACACAGTTTACCAGGCACTTGGAGACATGGCCAAGACAGAGGAAAGTTTATGGCTAGGGCGCTTAGAGTAAAAAAATGAAGACGATCTCAAATAAATAAGCCAAGGCTGCAACCTAAAGTCTCATTTAAAAAAAAAAAAACGAGACTAATCTAGACCCCAGAGCGGAAGACAGCAAGAAATAATAACAATGAGAGAAGAGATTAAGGAAATATAGACAAAGACAACAATGCATAGACTCAAAGGCTTGGTTCTTTGTAAAACTTAAACACTCACAAACCTGGACCCAAGACTGCCAAGATTGAGTGAGACAGAGAGACAAAGAGAGAGGAACCAAATTAATAAAAAATAAATAAATAAAAATAAAAAACAAAGAGAAGCAGTTTCTACAGAATACAGTAAAATCCAAAGACTCATTGGGTAGTATTTTAAAAACTTCATTCCAAAAACCATGAAAGTCCAAAAGAAATGTATCAAGTCCTAGACACACACACATAAGCTACCAAATTTAGGTCATGACAATATACACAATTTAAATAGATCCACACCACAATGAACAATATGGAAGCTGTCAGTTTCCCAAAAGGAAAGCCCAAGGCCAGGCAGATGCACCCACAAATTCTACCAAAGTTTCAGAGCTTCAAACCACTGCTCATGCTTCTTCACAGCATACAAAGAAAGAGGACACCACCAAACACACTTAAGTCTGGCATCACTCTGACACCAAAACAGGGTAAGGATACAGCAACAACAGGGACAACCTGAGACCAATTTCCTCGAGGAATATTGAAACAAAAATTCTTAACAAAATTTCTGCAAACTAAACATCACCTAATTGGTTTCATTTCCAATATCCTAATTGGATACAAGTTTGGCTCAACATACAGAATTTGGTATGTATAATATGTATATAAACACACTTTTAGTTAGAACACATATGATCATTTCAATAGATGTAGAAAATCCCTGTGACAAAAAACTTCAACATCCCTTTAAGAAAGCAGGCAAAATGAAATGAGAAGTTATATATAAAGGTAACTTACCATTGACAAATTATATCATTACTTAAATGGAAAATGAGCTTATTCAAAAAATAAAATTAAGGCAATTCCTACAGTCCTAATATATTGCATACAAATCATAACGTTCACTCTAAAATGATATATGAAACGAAAGTGAACAATTTAGGAAACTTCCTTCAACATTCTATCCAGGTCTGGTCTAATTTTATCATCTGTACTATCAATCCTTTTCAAAAACATTTACTGTCAAATGCACTGAAAACTGCTCTCACAGGCATTTCTTTTTCAAACTATTTATTCTTTAGAGATTTGTTCTTAAGTTTTCTATTCTCCCTGTAGAGCTTTGAATGTGCTGTGTGCTGACATCTGTAGAAGGGCAACTTCTGACAAAATTCTGAACAGCATTTCTGAGATACTACGAATACCACAGAACAGACAGAACTGAGCATCAGAGGACTTCAGGGACATTTATAATCGCTTGAATTTGGCCAAAAGTTTCTGGCACTGACTCCTTATCATTTGTGATTGTTGCTCACACACACATGCACGCGCACAAACACAGAGAGACTACACACTCATGTGTAGTGATAGGGGAGGGGGCCTGCTTTCAGTCACGCCCGGCTCCTGCACGGCTAGCTTAGCCCCAGAAATAACAACACACAAATTGTNGGCCAAGGCAGTTTCTTTATTAACCAATGAAAGTAACACATAGACAGATGACCCTCCTACATCACGCATGCACATGCACACACATGCATGCACACACACACAAACACATGCACGCACACACATGCACACAAGATCAAATCAGACCAAAGGGACAGATCCCACCCAAGTGACAGAGGCCCATCAAGACCAAACAGGGTGGATTATCAGTATGTCATTAGAGGGAACTGCACAGAGCAGTTTGCCAGGACTGAAATGAACTCACTGGGCACGCTGACACACCAGCACTTTGCAGGCAAGAGCAGGACTATCTCAAGCTCAAGGACAGCCTGCACTACCTCAGCAGATCTTGTCTCAATGTCAACAGTAAAAATGGAGTCCTTTGTATCAGTCCTTCCAACAGTAACAAAGCCATGACAGTACAGAAGATGGTTCTAACGCAGGGTGGCCCAACACCTAAGCCCTCCCACTAGAACTCCTCTGTATCTCCTAGTCACAGAGCTATTCACAGGAAAGATGGCTCCCAAAGAACATATGCAGGTACATGTCTTCTGTCTTTGCTCTCTGAATTCTGCTTTACAATGGTGTTTCTACCTTCAGCTTCAAACAGCAGGCTCTTTTCATTTGTATAATTCTAATTATATCGTGTCCCTTCTGGGATGGTTGGGGGCACTGTCAACTTGACAGTGTCTACTCACACAGGAGGCATGCCTCAGAGCACACCTCTGAGGGATTATTTAGCTTAGCCTCTGGGCATGCCTGTGAGGCAGGAAGACCATCCCTAAAGAAAGACCAGTAGATGGCTCAGCTCACTGACTCAAAGCACTTGCTGGGCACACCTGATGACCTGAGGCCAATCTCAGCACCAGCTGTGGAAGAAGAGAACTGCCTCCCAAAAGGTCATCCTCACCTTGGATTTCAGGAACTGAGAATGCTGCAGAACAGACCACAAAAGTGAACAGTTATCTGTGCTGGAGAGCTTGTGTACTGGAGTGGACCATCTTGTAGGAACCACATTGGTGGCCTTGGGCTTCAGAGCGATTACCAGACTTCTTACAGAACCTGAGCTCAGACAGTGATGGGTAGACACACCGTGACTGCTCAAAAACACAGAACTGCTTCCCCCTGCCCGAACTTTTATTCATCTTATTCTGGACAGAGCAGGCATCTCCCAAATCATGTTCTAACTGGGACCTCCACACAGGGTTCTCACGGAATACCAACAGTTTCTAGGACACTCTACCAAAGGCACTGATCTCAAAGCCTTGTCCCAGCTCTTCTCCAGAAACCACCACAGCTGCAGCTGGAGAGCACACCCTTTTTGGCCAGAACAGTCAAATTCCATAAATGCCACCCTTTCTTCTCAACCCCTTCACAAGCTGTGGGAGTCCCACAATGGACAGAATATTTCATTCACACTCTGCTGGAGAACAATTTTTCTCATAGAGAAACTGTGTAGTTAAATTCTCAACCAGATGAGGGACCTATTCATGACTACCTAAAGTGACAAACGACAAAGCTGTTCTCTGTCTCATAATACTGCACATCAAATCTGTGTCGCAAATTTAACCCTTTCGTTTCCTGATGGCACTTTTGAGGTCACCCATTATGCAATAATCTCTCACTAGCTCGCTTGCTCACTCTCTCACAAGCATGCACACGCGCATGCGTGCACACACACACACACACACACACATGTACACACCTTCGGCTAACAGAAATTTGTTAAGGAATACAAATAACAGTTACTCTCTAAGGCCATACCACCCAGAATATGCCTGGTCTTCTCTGATCTCTGAAGCTAAGCAGGGTTGGGCTTGGTTAGTACTTGGATGAGAGATAAAAAAACAGTTACCAAACACTGAGTACTTACATCATGTTGGCTACAGGATGAAATTTTAATAACTGTTGTCCCTCAAGCATAGACTCTAAATGTTCTTGGAAACTGTCTTTGGCGGCTCTCTGGCTCTTTTATCCAGGAACCTATAAATAGTGCAGAGCTAGGCTCTAAGCACTGAGCATGAACTAATTCTAGCAAGTTCAGAAAGTGATGGTTTCTGAACACAACAGTTAGAGTTCTCCTTTTCATCGAGACCGAGGGGGAGGGAGAAGGAGGTGGGCCTTGGCTTCCCTTTGCGGGCTCTCAGAATTCAGAAGTCTTTTTGAACGATCCAAGCTGCTTGAGCTAAAGGGAGGAAGAGCCAAGGAGATACTGGACCAATATGAGGGCCAGAGAGCATTGAAAGTGGGTACAAGGCAGAGGCAGCAACTGTGATAATCAGTGGGCATGAAAACGTGCAGGAAACCCGGGGTTAACGTGTCTCGGCTAGTGTGTCATCATCCACACACACACCCCTTAGCACAGAAGGTCCTGGTGGGCACAGCTCACACCTCATTTCACTACCATATAAAGAGAGAAATGGGGAGATAGGCTTGAAGGGCGTGACCAAGACAGAAGTCTCAACCAAGCTAATTAAACAAGGAAGGTCCCTGTGCTGATCAGCAAGAATTTATACTTTATTTATATTTAAGTAAAAATAGTACGAGACTGTAGGAGTTTCAAGAGACAAGAGTGACGTTCTAGACGTAGGAAAGCTGTGAGTCTGGTTTCTACAGAGGTGGCTAGAGGATCCAGACCAGCTCAGACTGACAGTGCTGTCTGCTTAGCCCTCCACCCTGCGCGTCAACAAGAAGGGCCCAGGGCAAGAAGCTCTCCTAGCAATCAGCACGAAACGGGTTTCCCTTGTGTCTCTGGTGCGGAAGTGACAGCCATTGAGGAGTGGCTCTTGTGTGTCGACAAGCCTCTGAGAAGAGGTCTGTTATCTGGTGAACACCAAAGCCAGGAACATATTTTGCTTACAATGACCAAAGCATTCCTCCAAGCAGCTGTGTGTGGACGTGGACGGCAGCAGGTTTATCCCTTATTCAGAGAGACAGGAAGCAACTGAACTGACCACCAGCAGAGGTGAATTATGAAAGAATCCACACAGTTAGCCTGTACTAAAAGAGCTGCTCTGCGCTCCTCAAACTGCCTCATGTTTGCACTGACCTGCTCTTGGAATGAAAGTCAAAATTTCTTTATCTTCCCATTGCCAGTCTGAGCGGGAGTGCTTCGTGGAAACGTTTACTAAGAATAAAACTCATAAATTTAACCCAGCTCCCTATGCTGTATTTCTATCTAATCTCTTCGGTCCAGGGATGTCCTTTGTGGGTGGCCAGTAGAAAATAGATTTAAAGTCTATTATTCTGCTTTTTATGAGAAAAAACTTAATGAGCCCACTGCATTTTAATCTCAGGATTATATGCTTAGCTCCTGGAAAATTCCTTTTAGAAACATCAATGAGGAGCTTTTTAAGTATTTTTTTATCAGACGGCCCAATTATCATTTACACATTTATTGGTACTCAAGCACCTGAAACAAAGGCCTTTAACCCAAAAAGGAGAGACAGCCTTTTTAACAACAAAGCCAAGATCTCCCCTGAGACCATCTAAATATATACCACACCTTAAAAAAAGAGCATTCCCACTGAAGGTGTCTGACCTGTGAATCCTGACCTCCTGCAAAGTCTGAACTCCAAGGTTGCTGGCTTGTTTGGTTTTGGTTTTGGTTTTTAAGACTTCCAAATGGATGTCAAGTTAAGTTAGCAAATACTTTTAGTGCCTCTCTTCAAAATTCTCAACACAGAAATAATTATTTCACTGAAAAAGCTGTAAATCTCCTAGGAGAAAGATAGCAGAAGCAGAGAGTAAAATCTTCACATTGGTTTAAAGTTGGAAAATGAAGGCAACAGACTCACAAAGCAAAAGAAGACAAGTCTTCCAGTTTGTGAAGCACCATTCTGCCTCAGAAACAGACCTTCCAGAACTTTCTGGCACATGAGATATGAGAAAAGAGAAAAAATTGCAACTAGAAGCAAAGATAGTGCAAAAAATAAAGTTTCAAAAGGTTAAAAAATTAATCTCGAATACTCAGTTTATGAAATCATTAAGGAAATATCAACAGCAGAAAATAAGCATGACAACAAACATAAAAGAGCTCTCACAGGCAAGTCAACATCTTGGAAGAAGCTGAGCAAACAGTGGGGAAAGCCAATACTAGCATAGAAAAGAGAACAAGGAATGAGCATCTCCTGCAAGGTCCTGTGGTAAACACCCAGGAAAAGCAGCTTAGAGGAGGAGGGGCTTATTTGGCTTAGGGTTCCTTGCTGCAGTTCCCTACTGTACTGGGCTAACTGTCTCCCTAAACAGAACCCCAAACCAGGAAATGGTGCTGCCCACATTCAGGGTGAGTTTTCTCTCCTCAATTAAGAAGATGCTTCACAGGTATGCCCATGGGCCAACCTGATCTACTCAATTCCTCCCTGAGACTCTTCCCAAATCCTTCTAGGTTTTATTACATGGTAAAGCTATTCATCTCAGTGTCCGTTTGGATCTCAGCATAGATAGATAGATAGATAGATAGATAGATAGATAGATAGAT
>LOEQ01000610.1:388115-420754 GCA_001685075.1 Bramus lutescens | reverse complement strand
ATGGATGGATGGATGGATGGATGGATGGATGGATGGATGGATGGATGGATGATAGACAGACAGACAGACAGACAGACAGATAATGATAATGATAATAATAACAAACAAACAAACAAAACCAAAAAGTACATCCAACAGTGGTGTAGTATCAGTAAACTGTCTGACAAGATAAAGAATAAAGTCAAGATACAGAATAAAAGGTTCTAGGAAGAATGGAGACTTGGCAGGTGCCAGTTCTTACATGGAGCATGGATGCCATGAGATGATGAACAGCACTTCCCATCCGCAACTAGGTGATTTCCAGCCCGGAGTTCTACACCGAGCTGGGCAATAAATTATACACAAGTGCCACATTCTCAGGTAGCAGCTCGGAAGTCTTACCTTTCATTTGCAAATTATTAGAAAGCCTGCAAAATTAGATAGTAAAAGAAGAAAAACCAGAATATAGAATGGAGGAAAGAGGAAAGCCAATGAATGCAGAGGGATAGAAGCACTCCTCAGAAACGGGGGGCAAAGCACAATACAGCAAGCCCATAGCACAAGGATGCATGTCCAGGATATGGTTCAGGAGTGAGTCCTTCAAGATGGAACTGATATGGATTAAAATATTGCCAGAAGCCTCATGTGGAACACTGTAGTTACCGATACACACCTTTAAAAAGAAAAGGTGAAATTTTTTTTAAAAATTAAGATAAATGTAGCTGAGCTACTAAACAAGGCATTCACGAATCTGAATCCTATTTACATAGTATAAGGTAAATACCAGGAAGAAAACAGCATAAAGGAACTGAACATTTAAAAAAGTAAAAAGAAGCCAGGCAGTGGTGGCACATGCTGGGGGAGGTGGGAAGGAGGCAGATGGATCTCTATAAGTTTGTGAGTTCAAGGCCAGCCTGGTCTACAGAGCAAGTTCCAGTACAGCTAGAGCTGCACAAGAAACCCTGTCTCAAAAAAAAAAAATTATAAAGCCTAAACTTTTAAGTCAGTGTTACATCCTATATCACTCTTAATGACTTACAAAATAGTTTCAGTGTGTCACGTCATTTAAACTTAGCATAGCTGTGCCAGTGGCAGTAACCCCTTTCTGGGAAGGACATGGCCTCTGAGAAATCAAGCGAATTGAAACACCTTCCACCAACAAGTTTGCAGATGCTGGACTACAAAGAACATGGCATGCTCAGAGTGGATTCCAGACTCACAAACTGCTCTGAACAGGCCCTAGGGAACACAAGAACATGAGTTTGACAGACTGAACCTTGGTCCTTCTCACTCACGCTCACCACATCACTCTGTGCTCCAGTCCATGATATATCTTGGTGTAGGAGGTCCTTTTGTCTTTGTGTTGCTTTCACTGGTTAATAAAGAAACTGCCTTGGCCTGGCTGATAGGGCAGAACTTAGGTAGGTGGGGAAGACAGAACTGAATGCTGGGAGGAAGAAAGGCGAAATGAGGAGAGAATATTCACAGACCCACTACCAGAGATAGATGTGCTGAGACTTTGCTGGTAGGCCACGACCTCATGGTGATATACAGATTAATAAAAATGGGTTAAACTAATATGTAAGAGCCTATAAGAAGTTAGAGCTAATGGGCCAAGCAATGATTTAATTAATACAATTTATGTGTGGTTATTTCAGATGTAAGCTAGCAAGGCAGCCGGGATGAACAAGCGGGCCCTCTCCTTGCAACAATATCTGAAATAGTGAAATCCATGAAAAAAGAAAAACAACACCAGAGTTTAGAGAGCAGGAAAAAACCAAGAGTTATGTGATGGGATTTAGTGTTTCACATAATCAAAGAAAAAGAGGCTATCAGTGTGAGAGTGAGAAGTAGGAACCAGGGAGGGGCTCGTGGGAGAGTAGCTTGGAGGGAAGGAGAGAAGGGAAATGATGTACTTCTGTTTCAATTTAAAACAATTTTTAAGAGGCTGGAGAGATGGCTCGGGGGTTAAGAGCACTAGCTGCTCTTCCAGAGGACATGGGTTCAATTCCCAGCAACCACATGGCAGCTCACAACCATCTATAACTCCAGTCCCAAGATGTTCAAGACATATGGTATACATACACATATGTAGGCAGAACACCCATAAAATTAAAATAAAAGTAATTTTTTTTAATTTCTAAAGGTTTTAAAAGAGAAAACACTAAATAGGTAGTCAGCAAAAGAACTCACAGTGGTATGCATCCCATAGTGCATAATAATGTTGTCACATAATAATGAAGGTGAGCCTGTTTTCTTGGCTATGAGATGGGACCAGGTCAAAGGCAATGAAGGAATTATTAATATTCAGTCCTAGACTGCTTAGCAAGAAGATCTGGAGGAGTTGAGAACAGTCAGGCAGAGTTAAATCTAAGAAACTATTACGCTCCCACAGGCACTGGTAAACTGGGGCTCATTCTACAGAATCAGAGGTTAATCCATTGACTTTCTGGTCTGTGAGATTTGGAATGTAATTATCATCATAAAACTAGGTGTTGGAATCAATACTCAACACGACCGCGTCCTCCTGTTAAAGAGCCGACAATAACAAGGGGTGTTTGAACACTAGGCGTTAGTGTAAGAGCCGTCTGAAATTCCTAACAGTGTCTCATTGCCACGCTCTTATCAAAAGAAAGGTTCAAAATAAATAAATAAGACGCAAAGGCAACGGCACAGCTCAGAGGGGTTTGTTCATTCAAGGCATATCTGAGCTCCTCCCACACACCAGGCAGCTGCACTCAGCAGAAAATGTACTGGAGGGCAATTGTCACGCAGGGAAGTGATGGGTCTGGCCAGGAAATAAGCTTTGTAAATATTGATTAACACCATTTTTCCCTTAAAAGCATGGCATGGAGAGCCAAAACTGTGTTTTCTCCTAAGTTTCCCCTTGCTTTGATAGATGAGCATGTGAGAACTGTATCCTTCAACTTCCAGTCTCGAGTCTACAGTACATATAAAGAGACCATAGTAGTCCCCAAAACACAACATGACCCTCCCTAAATGTCAGGGTCATATCAATATCGAACTCCCAAGAGCAAGCCTCCTACATTACAAAGGAAAAAGCATTCTCAGCAATTGTGGGAAAACATTTTAATAGGGAAGTACTGACTCCTTCTAGACAGACCTGGCCAAAAGTCTCAGAAACAAAAAGATGGTCATAGTCAGGGACCACCACATCTCACACTCTGCTGACACAATCAAATCACCTACCACCCCAAAAATGTGTTTGTCATCTACTATTCTGACTACAGGGTTTGATTAAACAACCAGAAAACATTTCTGAGTGCATGCTAACTCCGGATGTGCCCGAACATCCCCCCTCAAGTATGTTCCTACCAGGGAGTAACATCATCAGAACACAGCAGAAAGATCAACTCCGTACAGTCAATAGCAGCACTGGCCTTTGGACATGGAGGTACTTCTATAGAGCAGTCTGCTTTGTATGGATTCTTCAACCCTGCTTCCTCGGTTATTAACTCAAATGCCCCACAGCCAACACAAAGGCAAGAGTGCCATAGAAAAGGTCAGGACTTGACAATTCTGACCCTTAACAGTCAATATGCCACCTGCCAGGACCTCAGCCCAATAACAAGGGGTAAGAAGCCTAGCAATAACAAGGTACTATTAGAAAAACCCCATAAATACCCATTCAGTTGAACTTTTCCAGGACCTTGAGGGGTAAAAACCTTTATCCCCATTGAACAGTTAAAGAAATGGATGGAAAGAGGTTGAGTACTATGTCAAGCTTACGCATCCAGACCTACACACCCATGCTCCTCATCACCTGTTCATTCTGCCACCCTAATGTATCTCTCAGTTCAAACAAGAGAACAAATTTCAAAATGTTTCACAAACCACACAGAGGCATGTTGATTATAACCAAAACAATTAGTGAACCTTCCAATACCAAATGACCTTCCTGGTAACTACCTTCATGAACCACTAAAGACAACCGTTATCTACTGCCCATCGATTTGCATTTCCACTTCAGTTACAGAAATGCCAACCTCAGGATCCAGAACTGAATCATATGTTATGACAATCCAATCAAAACAGACCAGTGACACCAACCACAGAGACATCCTCACACCAGCCCACATCAAATCACAGCCAAGATGATCATTTCATGACCTGAACTTGATGTTGCTACAGGTCTGCACTCAAACAAACACACAGTAAATCCAGATCCTCATAGCATCCCTTAGATCCCCAGCCAGGCTCCTCCTTCAGGGAGACCCATCCTTGTCCTCATAACATGCACACTAAGTTGGAGTTTGAACGGGTTCTCCATCACTTTCAATCAAGAGAATCATCTTGGTACTTTCTACAGCATTCTTTATTCTATTGTGTCACACTGACGTGGGCTTCAGAACACTCTTTCTTGAAAATAAAATTTGAGACACTGACAAAGTAAATTTTAACTAGATGGGCTTATCAAAACAACCCTCCTAAGGGTAGCATTCCTGGCAAGATAGCTCCATATAATATAGAAGAACAAATTGATTTTTCTAGTGCCACAAAACAAGTGATTTTCCTATTGGCAATTTTTTTTCAGGAAATAACATATTAAGCTGTGCCAATGATGCAGGCCTGTAATCTGAGCTACTTAGGACACTGAGATTCAAAGTTCAAAGCCAGCTGAAGAAATAGTGGAGAGGGGGCCATTTTAGCTCCAGGGTCACCAGTTTGCAATTCTGCAGGGTCGGAAGCATTGCCAGCAGCATCTGCTCAGCTATGGTAGGTCCTTGTGCAGAGCAGTGTCAACAACAACGAGCACACATGCAGAGCGGCAAGCACCAAATACAGGAGCAGAGCGAGAACGGGACACTCAGTCTCAATAAGCTAAGCAGGATCTCATGAACCACGTTAATTCCCTCTGAGGGCAGCACCTGGCTGGCCTCATCTCTCTCCAGCATGGCGGTTCTCAACCTTCCTAATGCTGCCACCTTTAATACAGTCGTGATGGATTAAATCATGTTGTGATGACCCCCAACCATGAAATTATTTCATTGCTACTTCTTAACTGTATTTTTTTACTATTATGAATCATAATGAAAATATGTAATACGCAGGACATTTGATATGTGACCCCTGTGAAAGGGTCACTTGACCCCAAAGGGTCGCGACTCATCTGCAGCATCATTTCACGAATCTCTAGCGTGTGAACCTCTGGGAACAAACAAACTTATAACTATATAAGCAAATCAGCTGCACCCAAGCTTGACAACAGAACAAACCAGTATGGAGGTCAACTCTCACTCACTCAGTATTCGCTCACAGTCCCTCTCTGCGGTTCCTTCAGAAGTCCTGAGATTTCAGAGAAAAGCATTGTTGCCCATCTATGCCCCTGCCCGCAAGTAGGGTAAAAAGCATTTCACCTGTGGTCTGGGGGCTCCAAAGGTGATGGATAGCATCACTGAGAGATTCAAGCTTTTCTGCACTTGAATTGCACACCACTAAAAAATTACAGGTACAACATCCAAGGAAACCACTCAGTCTCACTTCCTAAAAGACCGCTTGGGCTAAAAGACAGTGGTGCAGCCCGTGAAACCTATGATGGGTCACTCACATGATCAGAGCTGGTCTAAGGACAGTCATGGGGTGGTGAGTGGTCAATTAAAGCCCAAGTGTCCACCCATAAGACGCATGCGCATGCACACGCACACACACACACACACACACACACACACATACCACTAACTAACCAGGTAGCACAAGTCTTTCATCCCAGCACTCGGGAAGCAGAGGCAAGTGAATCTTCATGAGTTCAAGGCTAGCCTGATCTACAGAGTGAGTTCCAGGACAGCCAGGACTGTTACATAGAGAAATCCTGTCTTAAAAAAGTAAAAAACCACTAGATCAAAATGATATTTGAAACACATTTCTCAGAGAAATATAAAAGGCATTACTCTGTGTTACTTGCAGTGCTGTCTACAGACTCCAATTAAACATAATCGTTTAGGACCCTGAGCGAGGGAACAGATAAGCATACAATCACATACAATCACAGACTGATTCGCCACGCTACATTCCACACTGCATTATCTTGGTTTGTTGTTCCTTCTGTTGAGGTTTGCTACGATTACAGCAGCATAAGACAGAGCTTTGCAGGACTTGTTGTGATAAACATTCCAAAGTTCCCCTCCCCCTCCAGACCAAGCAGCCATCACACAGCCTGGAGTTACACATCCATATGCAGCTAGGCTCTTAAAGCTCTAAGAACTGGAGTTCTTACACAGTTCTCTTAACTGAGTCACTGGACTGTGTAGAGTACCTACATATCAAATTTATAAAACTAATTAAGATGGCTGATACATTAATTTTAAATTGAGGAACTGGCAGTTTCATTTCCATACTGTATTTTTGGTATACCTCATACTAAACACAAACACAGAATGAAACTTTGAAATCGTACACCTATTAAAAATGTTCTAAGTACACAAACTTTATCTGATTACCATCATTTGTACATAAAATATAATGGCACTTTAAATACTGTTGGATGAATGAATGAGCAAACTTGATGAACTCAGATTTTTATATAACCACCTAGATTATCCTTACTATATCTTTGCTTTAATGACATAAAGCAGGAGCTGGCAAACATTTCGAAAGGGGCAGATCATAAATGTTTTCATTTTCGTGAGCCATATATATCATTTGCTGCAACTACATTCCCTGGGTTTTTACGAAACTTTCAACTCTATTGTTACATAACACAATGTGTGAGCAAATCAGCATGATTGTATTTGAATAAAACTTTAGTTAGAAAAACAGAATTTGGCAATAAAAAAAATCGTTTTGCCATGGAGAATACTTTCTTCTAGCCCTTAAACAGCTTGCTAAACCGAGCTAGACATACTTGGTTATACACACTCAAATCTCTGCAGTTATTGCCTGCTAACTACAGTCCTGTTGCCAGCTTGGTCTTTGGGTGTTTGTGAATGGCTTTCCTGAACTCTAGAGTACAACTAATCCGTGTCTACCACTGTGGCTCCATAACCACAACAGCCTCCTCAAGTGTAAGGCCACACGAACAGCTCTTCCCCCTTCCTGGGGACTGCAGAGTAGGAGGCAGAGGAGGCTCTAGACAACAGGGGCAGCGGAGCAGAGAGTCCCAAGAGCAACTGGGGTCACGGCGGGACTGAAGAAACCACACAGTGTGCCCCATGTGCCTGCAACCTCCATCATGGCTTCTCCTCCACAAACAGCAGAAGCTGGGCAAAGGCTGGACATCCTATTGCTATTCCACTGTAGCCATGGTAAAGATAAACCTCACTTGATCCCCATTTCGGTGAAGGGTAGCCTGGATACGTGAACCCCTCAGAATAAACCACATCGGCTAGAATAAATAAATCATGGCGTTTTCACACAGTGCAATGCTCAATAGCAATGAAGAGGGACATTGTACAACTGTATGCAACGACAGCAGTAGTAGATGGTTGTTTGACAAAATCACACAAAAAATAATCTGGGTTATACTTCACACACACACACACACACACACACACACACGTTATGCTGCTGCAAGTCAGGGGAGCACCATAGTGTCCACTAGAAGGGATGAGATGGCATTGGTGGTGTTCCTTAATCTGGGAGCTAATCACACAGGGCTATTTAGTTTGTGAAATTATCTTAAGCTATATATTTCTAATATGGGTAATTAGAAGCCTGGAATTCAGAGCAGCCAGGAGCTACCATACAAGAAATAATGGTTCATGTCACCAGCTCTGATTTTAGTGACTTGTAACTACAATCAATATAAAAATTATAAAGTTCAGCGAGCCTTTTAGATATTATATACAATTTCTACTCCGATAGTCAAACCCCAGAGCTTGGGATCATTTTTAGCCTCTCCAGTGTTGATTTTAACAGACTAACCTCAATTTCACAGGATCACTCACCTCCTACAGTTTTGTTTTTTGGGTTTTTTTCAAAGTAACCAACCTTCCATCACATTAGATCACAGAGACTGGCTTACTTTATGAGATGCTCATGGGAAAGAGTGGTCACATCTGGTCCACTCACCCAGCCAACCAGAGGCAGCCATGGTGAACAAGCAGCTTACAGGAGGAGTAAGCACAGACATCTCTCTCACGTGGGGCCAACACCAAACCTCACTATTCACATGGCTCTTACCAACCTAATTCAGACTGCTTAGCTGCCTGTTCATTAGATAAAAGTTGGCGTTAAATTAGATAAAAATGTTAGCAAAATGCTAACAATATTGGTTAAAGGTCTCTTTACAGTTTCTATAAACTATGAAGGGAAACAATCTCAGTTATACACGTGTTTACTTAGGTGATTTGGTTTCTAAAATGCCACTCAAGGGAGAACATTAGTATTTTTAGAAGCTTCTAAAAATTTAGGAGAAAATTTTGCCATGATGCTTGCAACTTATTTCCATGTGCTTCAACAAAACAAAAACAAAATAACAGAAATATTTTTTAGAGGAACAAACCTACCCAAACAGAAAAAACATTTTAGCAGAATGCTAATGACATTCCAATCCCGCTACGGCACACAGGAGCTCACTGTGTTATTCTCTCAACTCTTCAGCAGGCTTGAGAATTTTTCATAGTAAAATACTGCAGAGTCTTTACTCACCTTCCAAGTGGGCTATCTTCTAAGTAAAATCAAATGGCTAAGTCTGCCCACAGGCACCGCTCATGCTGTCTTCACCCTGTGAGCAACAGGAAGCAACGTGTTAGCAGCAAGGAAGGAACAGTATTAAGTTAATGCTATTTCCATCAGTAGATGTACTTATACAGCAAGCTTCAAGATTAAAATTTTGCTGTAACTTGAAAAAAACAGGAAGAAATAAGAAAAGAAAGCAATGATCCCCTACTGCCAGTGAGAAATTCCATCAGCCTCACTCACTCTAGGAATCCTTGTCTCAAAGCAATCTCATGGTGAACTTCTTTTTCATACTCTCTCTAGCTTCATCTTAAGGCGTGCTTGACAGAAATTGCATATAGTTAGGATAGACAAAGTATATCTGCCACATGTATACATTGAGAAAATATTCCTAAAATCATCTAATTAACATGTCCATTACCTCATGCACTTAATTACCTTCTTTGATTGTTTGTTTTGAGCCATATCTGGCTATGTAGCCCAGGCTGGCTTTAACTCTGGACCCTCCTAGCCTGTATCCAGAGTGCTGGGGTTATAGTGGTACGGGCCACCAGCTCTCAGCTATTAGTTACTTTCTTATTTGTGGTGAGAACTCCAGAGAGTTCTCTGCTCTCAGCAACTTTCCAACTCAAAATACATTCTTCTTAATTACAGCCTTCATGCCAGCGTCCAGGTCTTCCAAATATCCGTGCCACAGGGAGTTTCTCTATCTGAAACCATTTCAAGACAGTGGCACAGTCCAAACATCCTGAACTCAGCCCCAACTCAGAAAAGACTGGCGGTACAAGGGCCTGTGTGCCTCCTTCTGACCTCAAACTTCTGAGACCATCAGCATCAGGTCTTCCCTCACAGCAAGACGGCAGGACTTACTCAACTCATCTGAAGCACAGAGAGCCAGATCCAACCGACAACACACTTTGTGCTTCCCAGCAAGGCGACACTCACATTGCTACCACAGACCTTCTGCTTTGCAGGTGCCTAAGCCACCTCAGTTTCCTCACAGCTCTCAGTGAGTTTACTGCCCGCTAGAGAATGCAGCGAAGAGTCAAAGATGACGTCTAACAAAGATATGCGACTAGAAAATAACAGATATGAAATCCCAACGTAAGCCTACCGGCCCCAGAATCCAAATTTGTCTCACTACATGCGGTTTGCTCTGCCCCAGGCGAAGACGATGCTCTTCCGAAAAGCATCCCAAAGCCAAAGGACAAACGGCGCTACCTGAGGGAGTGGGTGTGCGCTAATACATGTTTCCTAAGAGGAGACATCCACAGTCATGCTTAATAGTACCATTAATCCTGTAATCAGCACAATTACTATAATTACTACTAATAATTATACTTCCCTTGCAAACACAATAACCCTCTATGTATTTTTGGTATTTTATACATATAATTCATTTTCTTCCCTTTTCTCAAAAGATGCAGTTTGCCAACTAACTGAAGTAAATAACAAACATCCCATTGGAACGCTGGTTATTTTCATCTTTGAGGTAATCCGAGGACACCCTTGCTGGTGAGGACTCTCCTTTCCATAAAACAAAAGCTACGATGCAATACTGTGGCACAGACACAGCCCCATAAATGAAGATCAGACGCAGAGGGGAGAACGGAAACTCTCGGTGTGCTGGCGGGAAGGGCCTCTCCACTGAGCACATGTCTGTGCACACAGAGCTTGGGGGTGTGTTAGTTAACTGGGGAGCAGAGGCCTGAGGAGAGCTAATGGACAGACATGGTGAAGCCCCGTCCACTCCACGGGCGAGCTTAAGAAGTGAGAGACACTTGCCCAGCTGCAGCCTCACCTGGAGCTCACACTGCCTTCCAGAGATGTTGGATTCACAAGACTAGGGACCCCGCCTCACAGACTGGGGCACTTGGACCCCCAGGAAGACTCACCGAGCAGTCATTGCTACAGCCACACAGAACTAAGGGGAAAATGCATAGCATGTTTTCCAAAAACACTGATCTGAACTCAAAGATGTGCGTGGGAGAAGGCTAAGCAAATAGACCAATAATTTAAGAATTGCTCATATTAAAACAAGAAGTAGAATGCAATTAGTACATGAAGTCTTAAGAAAAAAAATACTGTTTTGACTTCCCTAGGCCATTTCCAGCTTCGCTCTCATTTGTGTAGGATGGGAAGAGAAGTATGGACTTACACTCTATTCTTATTAAAGACAGCCACAGAGAGGGCACAGGTATGTCATGGAATATAACTTCACAAAGACCCTCGCTCTGAAGACATCTCTTCCAAATCAGGGGTCCCAGCTGTAGAGGCAGACAGAATGAACTCTGAGTACCTGTAAAGCCCATCCCTACATCACATGTAGAACAGTATCCCTGGGGTCCAATGTTCCTCATTATCCTTCCCACCCACCGACCCCCTACAGTTACAAGCTCATCTGGCGGGCTGGTGTCACACAGGAGCTGGGTTTCATATTGGTGACATTTTCCTGTACTAATTGGTAAGACATTATTTGCAGCAGTTTTCATGTAAAGTGATGATCATATGGCTACTATATAAAAATATACATCAATTTAGTTTGTCTCTAAAAAGTTGTTATTCTGAAATAAGTTTGAAAAAGAGTGAGTGTAAAAGGCAGCCTCCAAAATGGAGGCCAGTGGTCTCCACCTCCCAGCATTCCTGCAGTGGTGCAGTCCATCCTGTCCACAGTGAACAAGGATGCTGTAGGTGAATGCTACACGCGGGCAGAATGCCCAACAGGCACTTCAAAGGCTACATGAAGACTCTGTAGTTCATGTCTTCTTCTGTCTTTGAAGGGAGGGAAGCTGGCTGCCATGCTATGAAGAACCTCAAGAAGCTGTACTAGAGCTGGAGATGCAAGCAAGAAGACCTGAGTTCAAATCCCCGGAACCTGTGCCTCACCATCTTACCATAGGATCAAGGGGATTACAAACATACCTGCTGCATCTGTATGCTTTCATACACACACACACACACACACACACACACACACACACACCAACAAAAAGAAGCTCTTCAGGGAGTAACACACGGTAAATATCTATTCCCAAAAACCACTGAGAAACTGAGGCCTCCAACAACCATGACCATGAGCCATAGACACAGATCCCTCAGCACTAGGTGGTCCTCACTGCAACTCCATGAGACCCCAAGTCAAAACTACGCAGCTAACCTGCTCCCAGGTTTCTAACCCCCACATGGAAAATATGAGCTCATACTGAGGGTCTAGTGTAAAGGTTCTGAGATCGCTGTCACGCAATGACTACGGTCACAGAACACACCTGGCTTGGGTTTTGCTGTGGAGGCCGTGGATGCACTTGCTGACTATTTCTCTGCTCCTCTTTACCACCTCCCCAATCGTGGAGATGCACCCCTAGCCTGAGTTCTGAGCAAATCAGTCATTTGTTTCTCTTTACGGCTTCACCATATATGTAGTCTCAATATGCCATTGGGTTGTGCCTAATTTAAGCCAAATGTAAAGGAAACCACATTGTATTACCTTCTTCTGAGACTTTCTCTTTCCATAAGATTTGATTCTGAGATTTGTCCTTGTTGATTCATGTGGCTGTGGTCCATTCGTTTTCTTTTTTCACCATTCCACATTTTTCATTGTGTGAACAGACTCACAATTCCCAGCTCTAGTCTACTGCTGAGGACCTTGGGAGTTTTCAATTTTCAGCTGTCCTGAATAATGATGCCATTATATCCTGGCACTTGTGCCCTGGTACGCATGGCAAGTTTCTTGTAGGATCTACCTAGGGAAAGATGGCGAGGCTTGGGGACCGAGCAAGCTCAGTCCTCTAAGTAACACCAAATTGTTTCTTAAAGTGTGTGTGTTTGGTGGCCTCTAGCCGTTTTTCCGGTCTCTCTGTGAGAGGCATGCTTGTTTTACTAATTATAGGGAAAGCTTTCAACCAACAAATGGGAAAGCTGTTCTTTTCAGCGTCACTCCTGCAAATAAACACCACTCTAAAGCAGTGACCCAGGCAGGTGGAGCACAGTGTTCACAGGGCTTCAGAATAAGGATGGAGACCAAGCCAGAACCACACACCGCCTGTGGGGTGAGGCCGCTTCTAGACCTTGGGCAGGTAAATGCAGAGGTTGTTTTCTTCCTGATGGGCTCACAATGTGGTCCTACTTTATTGTTGTCATAGTAAAAGGGGAACAACAACAAAGAAAAGAAGAACTGGCTCACAACAGCCAAATTCAAAACTAAAGCAGAGGAGTCAATCACCACTATGAAACGACAGGCTTTGCTTTTTATATTTTCACCCGGAAGATGAAACTAATACATACTGCCACTAATTTTTCTTTTTAGTACTTCTATTTAAAAAATTAAGTATTTTCTATTAAAAAAAATTGCAGAGTTAGCTAATCCAGTCTGAGATGGAAAGAGTAACTTTATGATAATCTACATGTCTAGTAAAAAATAAGACCATAAATAACTCTTTTGGCATTAAACACAAGTAGTAATAAATTATTTAAATTTGGCCAGGAAAGAATTTTTATACAAGTCAGAATTTTTAAAAATGGGATCATTTGAAGTCAATCTCTCAGAAATTTGTATTTGTCTCTTTAAAATCACTTATCTTGGCACCAGAGAGAGCTTGACAATTAAGAGCACCGGCCACACTTCCAGATGACCCAGGTTCAATTCGCAGCACCCATATGGAGACTGACAACTGTAACTCCATTTCCAGAAGCTGGAATGCCCTCCTCTGAACTCCCCAGGCACCAGGCACACAAGTGGTGCACAAACATAAATGAAGGCAAAACATTCACATAATAGCAATGTTTAATTATGCATCTGTATGAGGTAGGAGCCATTGTACCCATTTATAGATGGAGAACACTGAGGCAGAGAAAGCAATGAAGTTGTACACAATGCAACTGATAAGCTGCAGGACCAGGATTTGAACCCAAGAAGTTTATTCAACAGTCTGAATTTGCTTGTTTGTGTGAAGATAGAATCATAAACCATATCCCAGGCTGGCCTCAAACTCAGGATCCTCCCACATCAGCCTCCCCTAATGCTGGGTTATGCCTTTACTCCTGGCCTAGAATCCACACTCCTACCCATTTCCCTAGGCCTCTCCTAAGACACTCAAGCCTGAGGCGGAAGAGCCTGACAGGCACACCTGCTGAACACTAAGCACATATATATGCCAAGCACGTCTTCAATGTTGGGCTCCATTCTCTGTGGTCTTCCCACACAGCTAGGAGGAATATTGCCATTTTGTTCTTGAAGATATTTAAGCTCTGAGATCCTAAGAAAGTTGGGGAGAATAGCGTAGGCTATTTAAAAAAAAAAAAAAGGCAAATGACCCTTTCACAAGGGGCCTTAAGAGCATCAGAAAACACAGATACTAACAGGATTCATAAGAATAGCAAAATTACAGTTAGGAAGTAGCAACAAAATAATTTTATGGTTGAACTGTGGTAAAGGGCCGCAGCATTAGGAAGGTGAGAGCCACTGCTGTAGATGATGGAATGTCACCTGAGCTCGGGGCTCCATAAGCAGGTGTTGACTTTAGACCCTGAGACCAGTTCCCAAAGAGGAAAAATGCACGGACTCCTGTGAAGAAACCTGGTGTCCTGGCAGACCGAAGAACCCAACCCAACACCATCTCCTTATGTGTTTACCCAGGACAGGCAAATGTCCTCTAGGACATAAAGCTTCTGTCCACAAAATGGGAATCTTTTATTTCAAAGGATTACAGTGAGGATTAATGAGATATACATAGAAAATGCACCTGGCACACAGTAGGCATCGTACACAGCCGCTTGGCAGTGGGAAGTGGAGAGCTGCTCAGCAGGGAAGACAGCCGTGAGCCAATGCACACACTGTTCTACCCACAAAGCCTCGGTCTTCACAGTTAAGGACTTGAGAAAACTTTAACAGCCATACATGTATCCTGGTGGGTTTTTACTAATATTAAAATATCCTAGTTCTGGGGCTAGGGGGTGGGTGGGAGATGCTTCGGCAATGAAGAGCATTTACTGCTCTTAAATTATCAAAGAACAGGAAATGGGTTCCCAGGCCCTACAAGGGAGTCTCCCGATGGCCTGACCCTCCAGCTCCAGATCTGACGCACACTGCTAGCCTTCATGGGCACTTGCACACACATGCACAGACATACAGACACAGACAGACACACACAGGTAAAGTATTTTTTAAAATGGCTTCTTCATCCTGTACTACCCTAAACACAGTAACGTTGCCAATGAGATCGACCTTTTAGAACTTAGTAGGCATTACACTTTTGATATAAACATTGCTCATTTTAAGTCTTCTAGATCAGAAAAATCTTAATCACTCATTTAAAAATATCAGGTTTTTTTTTAAACATATTTCCAGTTTCCTGAAAATCATCTCAAATTATCTGGCCAATGAAGAACCAATGGAGGAGGAGAAAAGAAAAGAGACAGTAAATGGCCAAATGACCTCTGCCAACACCAAGCTGGGACTCCTCAACAGCACCCCTGTGCTGTACATAAGAGGTATTTCACGTATGAAGTGTGAACTTGGGAACAGAGTGTCCACGTTAGCGCCTAACATCTCCATGGTAACTGATCCTGTTTGCATGTTTACAAAGAATGAAAGAGTAGCAGCAGCTACAGGACTGCAGTTCTGTGTTGCAAGCTGGAGCGATCCAGTCACTCCTGACCCACTGATGCCGGCCTGAGAAAGCCTGAGCCACAAGCTGCTCTGGATGTGATACAGAGGGGTGCAAACACCTAACAAGGGGCCTTTTTCTGAAGCAGATAACAAGAAGGAACAGCTACCACCTCAGACAGTGTGAGCTGTGTGAAGATAGTAGAGGTGGCCGATGCTTGCGTTTTCTCAGGATGTCCTATGGACAAACCATTCTGCTCCACAGATGTCTGCATTCTTCCTAAACAAATGCGCTTGTATTTGTCTCTTCTGGGAGACATGTAATACAGGTCCCTACTTCACAGATAACAAGAAGTTGACTTTCATATGTTAAATGACTGGCCCAAAGTCACCAACCAGTATATGGGTAATATTACTGGCTCAGAGCATATTGTAAGTGCTCAGACATCTCCTCACCATGGGCTCCTTGGTTCATAAAAATGAAGCCACTGCTAATGTCCCGAGGGTTTTGTGAGAACAAAATGAGATTATACATACACATATGCATGTATGTACACGTGCGTGTGCATGTATGTATCCATGTGCACAAGTGTATGTATGTCTATTCTCCCCCCCACACCCCATTCTCTCTCCTCGTTCCTTGATCTTTGGAATATACTGTGATAGGTTGGCAGCAACGTTAATATAAAATGTATGGAATAAAAACCACCTGGAAGATGATTAGAATAATAACAACAACAATAGAAAATATGAGCAGAAGATAGACAGACAATAAATGTTGAATACCACTAATTATGAAGGCAATGCAAATCTAAACCACAATGATACATCAGGACACACTAATCAGAACACCCATTCTTTTTCTCCCCTAAATAAGCAAAAATGTGGTGAGCAGCAAATGTCAGGGAGGAAGGAAGGGTTTGTTTGGGCTCACACTTGAGGGTATATACGGTCCAACATAAGGGGAAGGCGTGGCAGGAGCAGCGGCTCCAGGCTGTGGGAGCAGTAACAATGGGCTGCTTGCTCACATCTCTATGGACCAGGAAGCAGAGATAAAGACAGGAAGCAGAGCAAAACTAGAAAGCTCAGCCCCTCCCTTACCCCCTCCCCTAGGCACCACTGCCCAAAGATCTTTCACAACAGCATTCCCATCAGCTGGGAACCAGGAAAGTGCTCATCACATGAACCTATGTGAGTACATTTTATATCTGTACCATATCGTTCTGTTCCTGGCCCCTATGGGCTCGGAGACAGGCATAATGCAAAAGTCATTTAAGTCCAACTTCAAAAACCCTAGAATCTTTTTGAATTAATTAATCTGTTGTATACAAGTGTTTTGCTTGCAGGTCTGTCTGTACACCATGTGCACACCTGGTGCCCAAGAAGGCCAGAAGAGGATGTCAGATACCCTAGAACTGCAATTGCAGGCCGCTGTGAGCTGCCACGTGGGTGTCAAGGATCAAGTCTGGGTTCCCTGCAAGAGCAGCTACTGCTTTCAACTGGTGACCCACTTCTCCATCCCATCCCTATAGTCTTATCCGACTCAACACTGTTCAAAGTCTGTTCTAAGACTTAAGACAATTCCGTAACTAAGAGGCCCTAAAGCAGCTGTCTTCCAGCAGGGTCCTCTGAAGGCTCTATCCTTCAGGGCAGTAGCTTGACAAATGAACTGGCAGTGCAGGGTCCTCGCCCTCTGGGAAAACGGTGGTTTACTCTCGAGGCACCTTTCCTATGGCTACAATAAAAAGTCCAGGTTTTTTCTTAATGGCACTAATGTCTTTAACAAAAATATTATCTTCTCTTTGACTTTAGCCAGGATCACACTCCTTTCCTTCCCAAGCTGTACATTCATCCTGTTTCTATTCTGTTGTCCGCTCTCTCGCAAACTGTAAACCTCAGTGAACGCACAGAGCAATAACCACACGGCAGCCTGACCATCGCGCTGCCTTGAGACTTCCTCTGCCAAACAAACAGCCCATTAGTTTTGACTTCGACGTCACTCGCATTTTCAGGACACGGACAGAGTGCAGCCAGAGTCCTTGGCAAATGAAACAGAAATGGCCTCTAGCAGTCAGTTCCTGCTAAGAGCCCTTGCTCCCTCTTAGAAGTCCTGAGGACAGTGGCCCAGTAAGTTCTGCTTACAGAACCGTGGGCTTACCTGGCCCACAGCCACAAGCCTCCAATTCCTCCTTCACACCCATCCCAAAGACCCGACCACATGATCAGGCTTATCACAGCCTCTACAGAGCTCTCACGGCTTCCATCAAGATGTGCACCTGAGCCGGGCGGTGACGACACACCTTTAATCCCAGCACTGAGGGGGTAGAGGCAGGTGGATCTCTGGCCTGGTCTACAAAAGCTAGTTCCAGGACAGGATCCAAAAACTACAGAGAAACCCAGTCTTGAAAAGCCAAATAAATAAATAAAGATGGGCACCTGCTGTATCTTTAGTGATGTCCTTTATCATAAACCAGCAAACATAAGTGGTTCCCTGAGTCGGTGAGCCATCCTTAGCAAACGAGTGACACCCGAGGGGGTGGGGGCTCTAGCAATCCCTGATTTTCTGATTTAGAGCTAGTTGGTTAGAAACAAAGATAAAACACTCTGGAATGAGGGCCAGTCTTGTGGGACTGAGCCCTTACAGGGTGGAAGCTGTACCACCTTCAGTAGTTAGTATAATGCTGAAGAATGGCTTGGCGCAAGTATGGTATCAGAAGACATGTACTGAGTGGCATGTAAGTGTAAGGGGGGAAATCTGTTTACAGAATATCTGGGTTAAAATCTATATTAGATCTCTCCTGGCTGTATGGTTTACAGTACTCTTTTCAACCTCCTCTAGACATAACAGGTATGGCTGATTAAAGCATTGAGCACTGGTAATTAACTCAACCTTCAGCCCCTCTGTGGTGGTTTGAATGACAATGTCTCAAGCAGTTCACACTCTCTATTTCCAGCTTGAGATTAAAGACATGAGCTCTCAGCTGCTGCCCCAGCTGTCAGGTCTGTCTGCTGCCACACTTCCCACTCGTGATGGTGATGGACTCTTAGCCCTCTGGAACCGGAAGCTTGGATAAACCCTTCCTTCTCTAGCTTGCCTTGGCCATGGTGTTTCAGCACAACAAGGCAGTAACTAAGACACCTCCTAGTCTTGCCTTGCTCATTCTGGAGACCGGCTCCCGTTCTCACAAACCTGGAGATCCAGCATCAGACACTCGTTTCACTGCAGAGTCTAAGGTTTTTAAGAACTATGTGCCAGAAACTATGGGCAGAGACCAAATACATACTTGTTATTGACTAGCCTATGGCTCTGCAGATAACGGAGGTGAGCGTTCTGCTTTGTGGAGATGGCCTTTTTTCCTTCTTTTGTTCTCAAGGCAGAGTCAGGCAGGTTTGAAACTCACTGAGTATGAATTTGAATTACTGATCTTCCTGCCTTCACCCTCAGGTGCTGGAATTGCAGGTGTGACCACCACAGGCAGCCTATAACTACCTCTGAACCTATTTTTCCTGTCTTGTGTCATGGCACTGAAATTCATGCCTTGAGGGTGGTTATTATCAGAGGGCATTAGTGCCAAGCATGCTCAGCAGCTGTCTGCACTGGAATTACATCTGGAAGGGGAGGGGAAAGCTGCTGGGTCTGTTTTACAGTGTTTACTGTGAGCCTGACACTCACTGGGCTCTGTCCTTAAACATCAGAGAGAAATCCGTGACCACACCGCAGTTTCTCCACATTGCGTACTTTTCTATTGTTGGGGTGAAACAGCATGACCAAAGCAGCTTATAAAAGTGTGTTTAACTGGACTTTTGGTTCAGCGGGCTAAATTTAGTTCCTGGTGTAGAGTGAAGGCATGGTGGCAGGAAGAGCTGAGAGCTGACATCTCAAGCTCAAGCCAAAGGCAGAGAGAGCTCACTCCCAAGGGTAGGAGTCTTTTGAAATCTCAAAGCCCACCTCCAATGACACACCTCCTCCAATAAGCCACACCTCCAAACTGTTCCATCTAGGGACAAAATAGTCAAACATGTGAGCCTATGGGGGTTCAGTTCATTCAAACCACCACAATTTCTCAACTGACAATCTTGGGAAAATGTACTATATAAACTATATCCACACACTATAAATACTTTATATGTAAGCATATAAACACATCAAAATGTTCATATTTGCTAAAACTGGGGCTGCATGTTTGTTAAAAGCATTTTGCCCTATTTTTCCCCAACATTTAAAATATTTTAAAAATGAAAAATAGTTTTTAGTGAGAAAACATTAAAGGTAAAGTCTCTACTGGCTAGGGCAAGTAGCTTGCCGAGCTAATTCATTTCCAAGAATTCTGGATGAGAAATTTTTACTGTAATCTATTTTTTTTAACATAATGCTCCACAGCTGAAAAAGCAATCAGAAAGGGGGAAAAAATAGAAACTACCAAGTCCAGCTAACAGAATTCAACTGGGTAACAACAAGAGGTTCTCAAGGGCTGGAGAGATGAGGTTTAATTAAGATCACGTACTGCTCTTGCAGAGGACCTGACCTCACTTCCCAGCACCCAATCAGGCTGTTCCCAACTGCCTGGAACTGGAGCTCCAGGGTGTCCTCTGACCTCAGATGTACCTGTGCTCACACATACATAACCACACACATACGTATACATAGTTAACAATAAGGGTTTTGTAAAAGGAGAAGATACCCTTCGTCAAGCTAAAAGGTCCTCATCTTTATCTCCGCATCCTCTGGAACAATAATAGAAGTACATTTTCATGTACTTTTGCCTCAGGAGACATCAACATGTATTATGCACTGGGGGTCTGCAGACATGATTCCATAATAAACTTGTAAGGTGGCACTATCATCCCCTTTACAGATGAGATGAAGACTCAAAAATTCAAGCCGTTTGTTCATCGTCTGCAGACGCTGCTGATGACTGACAGGGCTGCCCTCCAGTCCCATCTCTGACAAGAGTCAGAACCATGGTTTTGCTTTCATTACACCGTAACACATCCCTACCACTCCCTGACATGTCTCTACCTTGGTTCTCATCTACTTCTGAGCCCTACAAATGACTGAACCACATCAAGAACGAAATCTCTAACAGGCGGCTCTGTGAACTGAAGACAAAACTCCAAGAAATTAGTCTGGAGATAAAGGTTAGCACTTCCAAATGTTAGCTCAAGACAATAAAAACAAAACTGAGAGATGTCGAAACTGTAGATAACCGGGAGAAGGAATGTCTGGCATACACAAAGCCCTTTGGGGAAGAGTACGAAGTGACCATTTAGAGGGTAAAAAAAAAAATGAAGTTAGAAACACCACAGTCATGAAAGAAGTGCTGTTTTTAGGATTTGCTTGTTTTTATCTTAGCAATGCTAGAGACGGCACCTGGGGACTTGCATGTGATAGACAAGTATTCCAGAATTCTGAATTCTTTTTTTGAATTTGACACCCATAACATTTGAAGGGATATTAAATGTACAAGCAGCAACAAAATGTGAGAAAATTAAAAAGAAGAGTTCTCTTTCATTCTAGCTTGTTTCTATGAACTACATACAGTCTCACTGGGTAACCCAGGACGACCTAAAACTTGTGTGATCCTCCTGTCTCAGCCTCCCTAGTCCCGGGATTCCAAGTGTGTGTAATCATACCCAGCTAAAGCACTTCTGCTTTGGCATGTTTTTTGTGGTGCTGACAAACAAACAGGGTTCTGTGTATGACAGACAAGTGCTCTACCACTGAACTGTATGTTCAACCCTCCAAAAAAGAGAGAAAAAAATTCTTAAAGTAACTCTCTAAAGCTATTTATGTTTTGAACACTTGTTATTGTGAAAGTGTGCAAAATTTGCTTTCTACATGTAGACAAAGGAGCAATAAACAGGTGAGCATATTAAAATGTTATTGTTTACCAAATTTTTCAAGATTAAGAATAGCCCAAAGCTTGAAATACATGCTACTGTTTATCCCAGTAGGAGCTGCATTAACTATTCTGGAAATAAAATATAGAACAAGAAAACAGGAAGAACTGGATTGAACATTCACATCAATATTTCTGACCTGCAGAGTTTATTCCCAAAATAGAGGCTTTGGCATAAAACAAAAAGCTCTAAGCTTTTCTCATGGTTCCCTCGCAGAGCCTGAAGCTTAAAAGCTAAACTGTTCTAGCTATACGTCCTAGACAGTGAGGACTTTTTTACTCAAAACCATATTATGAGGGCAGGGTACACACCCAGCCTACATGTACAGCCCCAGGCCAATCAGAGGCCCTATCCCAAAAACAACACCCAAGGTCGTCTTCTGACCTACACACACACACACAGTGTGTGTGTGTGTGTGTGTGTGTGTGAGGGTACAGGCACATACACGCATATACACACAAAACACATCACCAAAGTGCTCTGTTTACCAGTTAGACTTTCATGCTCCTGCCACCCCCACCCAAAAGAAAGAAAACCGGTCTGCCCACATGAGCCTGTACGTGCCACCATGGGGCACATGCCACATGTCACATTCCAGCCTACAGCCCACATATATCAGGGCTGAGGATTTAATGACAGGAAACATTTGCAGGTGCAACTCAGGCAGAGAAACCACAGGTAGGGCCTAAAACAAGGGTTATAATAAGGAAGATAAGACAAACAGAAATGCTGGGACTCACATGCCCAAAGGGGAGAAGGAAATGTAAGAACAGTCAAGGAGGAAGAGGATGAGGCACCCAGTATGGTAGGATCAGAACTACTGTCATGGCTCCATAGCATAATCTGACATGCATGAGGCCCTAGATTCCATTCCCAGCACCAAAAGTAATCAATTAATTAACTTTAGTCAGTGAGATGGTTCAGCAGAAAAAAGCACTTCCTGTCAAGCTTCATGACTTGAGTTATGCTGTGGAACAATGGTCTTGTACCCTGTAATGATTTGTTACTTGTATTTTAATAAAATGCTGATTGGCCAGTAGGCAGGCAAGAAGTATAGGCGGGGCAACCAGAACAGGAGAATTCTGGGAAGAGGAAAGAGTCAGTCTGCAGTTGTCACAGAGGCAGCCAGACACAGAGGAAACAAGATAAGAAAACCTCACTGATAAAAGGTATCAAGACATGTGGCTAAATAAAGACAAGAATAATGAACTAATTTATGATGTAAGAATTAGTTAAGTAACCTGAGCCAATAGGCCAATCAATTTATAATTAATGTAGGCCTCTGTGTTTCTTTGGGACTGAACAACTGCAGGACTGGGTGGGACAGAAATCTCTGTCAACAGAGTTGGATCCCTAGAACCTACATGGTAGCAGATAACCAACTCCCAACATCTGTCCTCTGATCTCTGTATGTACACACACCCACATAAAATAAATGCTGAAAATAAATACGCAGGCACATATACCATACAGCATGAAAATAGCCCCTTACTCTGAAAACACCAACCACAGTGCTGTCAGTAAACAGGATAAGCACTCGTGTGCCTTTAGAAAATACAAACAGGAAAAAAGTGAAGAAAATGTAGGCAGCATAAACAAACACACTTAACTGACTGGCATATTTTTATGACTTTAGCCACATTTGATTATTATCAGGCTTATCAAAGAACAAAGTATCATAATTTCCCCACAAAATAGGAAGGTAATCTCAATTTCCTGTAAGTCCACAAAAAAATGTATCTTCAACCACAGAAAGGTAGACCATGGCCAAACTGCTAGACTTCCCACAGAGGCGAAGTCTGCTGCTCTAGGGTCTCCACCCAGCCTTCCTTACTACACAGATTTGGAGAAAAACACAAAACAAAATCAAAATTTGCTGTCCAAACACAGAATGTATCCCAGAACCTCAACCCAACCTGAACTCATTATCATCTCCCTACAGAAAGCCCAGCACCACTGCCCCCAACACAAAGCTCGAAGATGCACAGGTCACTGCAGCTCCTGTCTGCAGTCCAACAAAGGGTTCGCTGAGAGCTTGGTCACCTGAGACTGGATTGAGGAAGCAAACGCCATGGCCAGATCTCCTCTTGAGGTACTAACAGGCAAGAGCTATCAAAGCAAAAGATAAGGAAAGACCAGGCTGGCTTCCAAGAATGCTGGCCTGGCTTGCAGATGCTGCCAAGTGTATTGGGAAGAATATTCCCCAGAATGTAAAGTTGCTCTCTTGACCTCAGGCAACACTATCCCCATCAACCAAAATCGGTCAAAGGGTCAAAGTGCTCTGATGCCTGGGGCCAAGCTGGGTAAAGGGACTGATCACTAAGAAGCCTCTGACTTAGAAAGCACTTTTTAAATACCTTCTGAAATACCGATTCAAACCAACAGTTATATAGCCATATTCACAATGTCCAGAGTACATTCACCCATGTTCATTTAAATGTGCTATATAGATGTTATGAAATACTACTCAACCTTTAAAAGGGAGAATCTGAATATATGCTATAATATATATTAATCTTGAAAATGTCTTGCTAAGTAAAAAAAGTTGGATACAAAGGAAAATTCTATATAATTCATATATGAGTGCATAGGGTAGTCAAATTCATAGGCACAGAAAGTAAAATAGTAGTAGACACGGGCTATGGAGACAGAAAGTAAGAACCACTTACTGGGTAGAAGTGTTCAGCTTTGGGTGACATAAGACTCCATAGATGGACAACAGAGATGGCTGAACAACAGTATCAATGTACTTAATGTCCTGAGTTATATACTTAAAATAACAAAAATGCACAATTTTATGCCTGTATTTCACTTCAGTTTTTGAAACTAAAAGGAATTTTTGTATTTTTAAGGAAAAATACTGACAATATTAGAATTATTATAATCTGAAACGATATAAATAATACTTTCTTATTATGTTTTGATTTTCAAGGCAGGGTCTGACAGTGTAGCCCAGGCCGGTCTCAAACATGTCTTCCACCACTTGGCCAAATTTGATCTTCCGCCTTCATTTAGGAAGCAACAAGCTAAAAGTTCTCTCCTAATGTTAGCAGTGACAGCACTGACAAAGGCCACAGCCTCAGGAGGCCATGGGCACTGGGACCAAGGCCTAGCACAGGTGCATGTATGGTGGTATCCAAAGACACTCTGCAGTGTTGGTGGGCATCCTTCAAGCAGTGAGATTCTGTACATAGTTACAGTGATATTCAAAGGCAGGGTAGCTGGCTATTGAGTATCTTAAGTCTGGGTGACTATAAGAAAACTCTAGTACTGAGAAGGTAACAGCAAGTCCAAAGACCTTGCTTTGCTCGTGAGCAGGAAATGTGGCCAACTGTGGACACACACAAGAGTGCAAGCAATGTTATCCCACAGAGCTTGCTCCTAAGAAGACCTAGGTGCAGGCAATGTAGCTGACTATGACATACAAGAGCAGCATCCCCTGTGAGGATGCTCAGTACTCTTTCTTAGGGTACACGCTGGGGTTAGTTGCAGGCCGTGAAAGCTGAGATGCAGATGAAAAGGCAGGAAGCAGCTCTGTTATCTTGAAATCCATCATCCCTCTGCACTGTCAGGGTTTTGAGCCAAGGCTGAAGGACACTGCTCCCTCCTAACTGCCTGTGGGAAGCAGCAAGCGCTTGCAGAAAACATCAGGGGAAACAAAATTTAGAAACATACAAACAAACAGAAAACATGCTCAAGACCACCATCTCACTTCTGTGTCTGAAATGATCCAGAGACATTTTCCTCCAGCAGAACACAAAGCAGGGATGGTGTAGGAGGTCCTTCTGTATTTGTGTTGCTTTTATTGGTTAATAAAGAAACTGCTTTGGACCTGGTAATAGGGCAGAACTTAGGTGGAGAAGACAAAACTGAATTCTGGGAGGAAGGAAGCAGGGTCAGAGAAAGCCACCATGGAGACACCAGGTAGACATGCTAAATTTTTCCCGTAAGCCATGACCTTGTGGTAAATACAAATTAATAAAAATGAGTTAAATCAAGATGTAAGAGTTAGCCAATAGGAGGCTAAAGGTAATGGCCAAACAGTGTTTTAATAAATACAGTTTGTGTGTGCTTATTTCAGGTGTAAGCTAGCCGGGAGGCCGGGACAAGGGGCCCCTCTCCTTGCAACACAGGGGTGAGGGCCTACTGAAACAAAACTGTACCCTAACCACCCAGGAGTTTCTATGAGGGAGCAAAGTCATTTACTTCACAAAACTTCAGTGGCTTGGAGACAAACACTCTCAGTTCAGTGCCCTGGCAGAGCTACCCAAATAGTCCAAATCAAACCAAAAGAGAGCTTTGCTCTCCCACCCACACTCCCTGCTCAAATTCAGCCCCATCCAGTGTCACACTTCCCTGCATTGATCATACCTGCTATGAAGCTAATATCCTGTATTATAGCACTAAACTCCACCAGGATCTGAGCCCTAAAAGCAGAAAAATTCATATGAAGCTTCAGGTTTTATAACACAATTGTAGTCCTGCTTACCCAGACTCAGCTCTCCTGGGTTGTCCCTCTGAGCATTCCACCGTCCATATTGGGCTAACATGCTCACTTGGTGCACATTCGATATTTATAGAGGGAAAAATGCAGAGGTACATGTATGCCACAATACAGCAGCAGCCATCCCTACAGGTGACAAGGGAGCTATTACTGTGTTTATTATGTTCTGTAAATGGAGATGGGAAATGATGGGGTAGGAGAAGAGGAGAAAAAGGGTTTGGACCTGGGCTAAGACGTCAGTCACTAAGGAGCCACCCTCTGTCCTCAGCACAAGTTCTATGGCTCCAGGGTCACCATTGGCAAAGACTTGGTTGTCAGTCCAGAGCTATTTCAGAAACACACTGCACTCAGAGCCCAGTGTGGGCTGGAAGGAAGCGAGAGCAACAGGAAGAACAGTCGTCCATAATACAAGGAACACCTTGGCCGCTTCAGAGATACCAGAAGCAACAGCCAGCTGCCACATAAGCAGAGGCACACCTGAAACGGGGGCACAAGCTGTAGAAACATTGTAAGGGAAATCATTCTTGCTGTTCTGCAGTGAGCAGTCACAGGAAACAAACTGGCCAAGCCAGTAGGGCCTGACTCCCTCACAGGCTGAAGCTCCCTAAGAGCAGGAGCCATGCCTGAGTCCTTCATCACTGGCTAACAAAGACAGCCAGCCAACATCGTCATATGAATAGTTTAGTTTTTTTTTTTTAAACTAAAGCAGTATATACGATTTGTATCTAACAATGTTTTCTAAACACCTTTATTCTCATATTTTTAACGATTGCTACTAGCCTGTTATGTGAGTAGACACAATTTAACCCACTTCTACAGTGGGATGTCAGGTTTCCAACTTTGCATTACTGATCAAGAGCTCTGGCATGAAGACTGATCTTGACTGTTGCTTAAAGTAACCCCTTAAGGTTGGGTCAGAGAGTATGTATCTAAGCTACCCTTAAAAGCTAGCCCGCAATGCTTCACATGAAGGCAACCATCATGAACTTTCTGGGGTTGGAAAGTGATAACACTGACCACCAAAGTCACAAACTGTCCTTTCCAGGCTTCAGTCCAGGGTTCATGGGACACAGCAGGCTGAAAAGTCAGCACCAGCTGCAAGCACCATCTGCCTCCCGCCCAGCAGCTCAGCCCCTCTTCTGGTCGTGGAGAACTGGACAAGAGTGTAACACGGCACTGCATTCCACTGCCCACTGTGCCACTTCGCTCTGACTACCTCTGAGGAAAACTGAGTCTGTGCCATCCGTAAGACAGAAGCACAATCCCTGTGTCTCTTGTGAGTGTCTCAACTGTCCACCAGCTTCCTCTTGGGTCATCACTTCCCAGTAGTTCCTCCGATAAACAGGAAGTGCCCTAAGGTCAAGTTCTCAGGCCTGGGATTTTGACTTTTCACCCATTGTCAGGAACGTTGGCCTTCAGACACCTTCCTGGTGAAGTCAATGAGTGCTCTAGCTACTGTGCCCCCAAAAAACACAGACCTAAGTACCCGCAAAAGGGGCACACTCATTGTGGAGCCTTCCAGGAGTTCAGCCACAGTCCTGGGAGCTGACAGGACCATCTAACAAATGGTGACTACAAATGTGCAGCTTGCAGAAGTCCTGAATGTTCTGATGGTCCAGTTTCTGTTGCTGCAATCAGAGGGGAAACAGTCAGGCTGAGGGCCCCATGGAAACCTGGACTACCCCATTCCCCAGCTAGTAACTCTGTAGGGCCTTCCAAAGTAATCCAGGTATCTCTATGCACTAAAACAAATGTCAAATTTCAGACCTTGTGAATGGTTGGCAAAGCTGTTCCCAGGCAGTTCCCTGCATGAAGAGTCACCCCTTGACCACCTAGGGGGCCTCCTGTTCACTTCCTTAATTAGTTCCTATTGCCCATCACCCAGAAAACACCATGTGATCTAGGTTTTGTTCTGTTCACACCTGTACACTTCACACTGGCTAAAGCTGAAGTGTCAGAGACTTCGGCCATCTTCAAAGACTTCGCTAAAGATCCAGGACCTTCACCCAGTGCCTTGCTGTGCATGCACCAGTGACTGTGAGGTGTAAAGGAGAACCAACAACAGAGACAAGCAATGGTAAAAATCGCAGGGAAGCTGTAATAGGGTCCAAGAGCAGAGGCCAGGGAAATGGACCATCCAATTCAACAGCATGGGGCCTCACTCCAAGAGTCTCGGCCACTGACTGGTAAGAACACCCCTGCAAGGAAAGGGACAGTACACTTCCTCTAACACCACCCTCTGTGGCTACTAGGGGGTCGGTGGAAATGGTAATTTCCTCGCCACGCTACACCCCATGGGTATGGCTAAGGCCTTCACACAATGCTTGTACCACAGTAGCTAATATTCTATTGCACATGACGATAGCCCAAAAGAGGGCAAGCCCGAGCCCACTGCTATTGAATCAGAGCCTGTGTCCTTGCTAGCTGAGTTCCTGTTACCCAGAGGTCTCTTGTGGTCTCACCTTCCTCACAAACAGCAGGCAAAGTTCAGGTAACGTCTGAAGTGCAACCCCGGCACATCTGCCATCACGGCCCTCACCTGCCCACCTTCATCTCAGGTGACCTGGGCAGCCTGGCTTTGGCTGACAGCCAGAGGTGCTCCCAGCAGAGGCCTTTTATAACTCTCTTATAAAATGTAAGCCTTCAACAGCTGGAAAATCGAGCCATAACTGCTGTTTCTATCAAGTGGCTTGGGCATGACCAAAGCAAAGCAGGGCCGCTGAAAACAGGACTCAAATAAACAGTTGCACTGTCAAAGGCTAGCAGACAGGGGACGTGCAAATGCATGGGCTGCACTGTTCAGGCACAGGAGGGAGCTATGATGTCTGGGGACTAACTGGCCAGCAGTCAGCTGTTCCAAATTTTCCCTTCCAAACACAGGAGCCCAAGGTTCCCCAGCCGTGTGGCCTGCACACAGGCTCAGCCTGCCCTCGTTTGTGAGGGTGCTTCAGGAGCGGGAGGCAGGAGTAAAAGGGAAAGAAAGCACAGCCACTCAAAGTAGAATTCAGCATGAAAACCCAAGCTGAAAAAAGAGCCAGTCATCTTCCCTAAGTTTCCATCTTAGGAACCGGTCTGCCTGCATCTTTAAAGGCAAAGGTGTTAACTGGCAATGTCCTGCGACTCTCCGGGTGGGTTCGGAGCACAGTCCTGGTCTCCAGTTCTTCTTGTCAATGACCACTATTAGGTCCCACCTTCCCAGATCCCTGCGCCAAGGATGGCTTATGCTCCTCCCACAGCACGCTGCCGTCCCATGCCATTGGCTCTCTTCTGTACACTGTGCCAATGCAGGGAACCTGCAGGAGTAGACCACTGTCCCAGGGGGCCTGGTGCTCAGCTGTGACCTGGCCTCACTATGTGGTGGTGATACTACTACCTGAGGACATGGCTCTCTCACAAAACCTTTTCTAGTATCCAAGCTGCTCCTCCTTCCTGTTTTAGCTGTGACCCTGCTCACGCGGGGAAACTTGCTATGCTAACTGCAGCTGTTTGTGCTGCTCGAGGACTCATTAGTATCAGCGTGCCCACGTGGCAGCCCTCTTACCTACTCTCTCAGAGTGGTGCCGAGCTCTTTCTTGCTACAAACACTCTGGCATCACAGTTAAATCAGTGAATGAGACTGCCTTCTGTCTCTCTACTGCCAGGCTAGGAATCTTTCATCATCTGTGCTTTCTTTTCCCATGGGGCTAAATGGTGGGAAGCACCACCCCTAATCTGGGTGTGTGGAAGTGGGGCCGGAAAACAAACGATGCCATCTTCCTAAGACAGGTTGCCAGGTGGCACTCCATACTCTGAGGAATCTTAGGGCGTCAAGTGTTGCTGACGCCCCAGTTTACCATCGCTCTTAGGCACAGCACACACAGTGCCAAGCAGGGGCGCTGGCTGCTCTGCCATCCCAAACAGAAGCAACTGGTCCCAGGCTGCTGCAGCACGGCTTTGGGTAGGAGTTCCCAAAGCATGTCGCCAGATCAATGGCAGCAGCACCTGGGAGCTGATGAACATGAGAAACACACTGGCTGCCTGCCACCTGCCCCCAAGCAACCTGCCACAGAAACTCTGGGGGTTGGGCCCAGCAAGCAGGCTGGGTGGTAAAACTGATGCAAACTGAAACTTGAGGCCCACTAGCTCAGGCAGAGGAACACCCAAGGTCACAAGGTCATGGGAACACCCAGCTTGGGCCAACTATGTATCACAACCTGACATGATTACCTGACTTCTTACCAAAGAGCACCCACTGTTTTTTGCCAACTGGCAGGAGCCCCAAACGTGAACTCCTTCAGGACACTCCTCCTCCTGTTTTCTCAGGGAAATTATTCAGGCCTCACATTCCTGTCTCCAAAAGGGAATGGTAACATCCACATCCTAGGGTCATGGTAGACACAGGCTGCTTTGGGATTAAGTGTCGGAAACCACACATTGGGGTGACTTCTGTGGAAGACCAGCCTCGACAAAATTCGTACGTTCCAGGGTAGGAGCGTGTGGATTAGAAATGTTAGGTAAGAGGAGCAGAGATATAAGCGAAATAAGAGACAAACACAGAATGGCATGGGGAGGGAAATTCAGTGAATACTGAATCCATCCATGCTTATTCTCCACAAGCTTATATACTTCACTCCAAAAGGGGAGGGGGGAGGCAACAGCCTTCATTAACATGATATAAGGAATAGACTTGAATGCTCCACTTTTGATCCAGGTGAAGCGGATTCACCTCTATACCTAAAATACTAATTCATTACACCCTAGGTCAGAATCTCTTGTTTGTAGCCACATCTGTTGTCAACAACTTTGAAAGAGCAAAAACAAGCTCAAACTCCGACCTCCAGTCAAGGTGGAACAGGCTCACATCTGTGGGTCCTCACAAATCTGCCTTCCACGAATCTTTTCTGTAGTCCTGCCAAAAGGACTAAACAGAACTAGGGAAATAGCAAAAATGAGACCGGCTTCCCGTGTGTTCACCGTCGTATTTCTTCCTACCCTTTCCCTTCCAGAGCTCTGAGGGAAGACACTGAGAATAACAGACACACACCAGCCTCAGCAGTGTCTCAGGCACATATCTGCCCCGTCTCTAATCTGCTCCGTCTCTAACCTGACCGTGCCCCGCACATCCAACAGCACACCGAAAGCCCACGCTACTGGAGTACAGAGCCCCCCACCAGACCCTTCTGGACAAAAGCCATCCAACTCTGGGGCATCGTGCCTCCCACACCTCAAAGGAAACAGTAAAACTGTAGGGCTTTCAACAAAGGCTGAAAGACCAGCAGCTAACATTTACATGGTGCTAAATTGGTACTATAGTTTGGATCTCCAGTGTCCCCCAAATGCCCATGTTTGGAGGTTTGGTCCCAGACTATAATACTACTGGAAAGCGGTGAGATCTTTAAGAGCTGTGGCCCAGTAGAAGGAAGTTAGGTCATAGGAGGGGATCTGAGGATCAGAGCCTTTCCCTCCCTCTCTTCCATCCTGGCTGCTGTCAGGTGAGAGGCTTTCTCTACTATGAGTCCCCACCGTTAGGTAGACAGAAATCAATGGACTTGATGGCTTTGGGGCTGGCCCCTCCCCTCACAATCAACACAGGTACAAGAAACTCCTAGAGCTCCAAGCCTCTTGATTACCTCCTAAAGGAAGAGAACCTGAGTTAGATCTGTGACCTTGGAAAGCAAGGTCACATCCTAAACTTCCCAGAAAGTCAGAAACTGATTGCTGTCTAAACCTAGTCCCAGAGGCCCCAAACTTTATAAGATTACTATTCAGCCCTGCAGCTTTCTGAGAACAAACAAACAAAAGGACACACCTCCCTGTACAGCTCGACACAGAAGGGCCTGTCAACCACTGGACAGGTTCTGGATGCTTTAGTGAGAGCAGAAAGCATCCCGAGCACATAAATCAACACAATGGTCCTTTGGGTCACCATGCACTCTCACAGAGCAAGTCTGTTTGACTCGCTGCCTACCTTCTTCATTATGTAGTAAACACAGCCATAAAATTAGTAAGAAACTCTGCCTGTCTGCTACAGTATACTCTGTGTGGCTCATCTTAATTCTTCAGAAATCACAAAGACGAAGGCACTGAAGAGAGCTGATAGCAAGATCCCAGTGACACTAGCATGAAACACAACCTCTCCTCAAGCCACATGACCATGAACTGAAACCATGAGCCCATGAGCCCAAATGAATCTTTGCTTCTTAAAAGGTGATAGTCACAGCACGGAGGACGGGGGAGGCATTTTGTCACAGTGACAGAGAGATAACTGACACACTGTAACAGACACTCAGTGCCTTACAAACATTGGCTACGTCTTTATCACAGCTACTCAACAACCCTAGACGGCAGCTGCTGTTCTTACGCCCACCCAAGAACACAGGGCCTGAGGCACTGTCCCCATAACCTGCTGCCAATGTACAGCCCATCCACGGTGAGGCCCAAAGGCAAAGCTCCATGGTCAACGCTCTTACCCACCATTCTAGAACTCAGAGAGCTATCATTATCTACACATACACCAGCCGCGTCGCACTACTTATCAGAACACTGATCTTAAGGCACTGAATCCCGACAAGGGGGTAGACAAGAGGATTCAGCAGGCGACCAAGCGCACTTGCCATACACCTCACAGTCTGAGCTCATTTCCCAGGAACTGCATGGTGGATGAAGAGAACCAACTTCTACAAGTTGTCACCTGACCTCCATACATGCACTGAGATGTGTGTGCATGCAAACATGCAAACACACACACAATAAATAAACATAAAATATTAATATTTTTTTAAAATCCAGGTGCAACATTCATTACCAGGAGGTTCAACACCAGATCCTCAGCGTCCCCAACGGAAATGTTAATTACACTGGTTTTCACCATCCTCCTCTCTCTACTCGAATGCCACACAAGTCAAACTTCCAAGAGCCAATTTCCCTCTTCCCACAACTCTGCTGTGTAGTAGTGATAAGGGAGCAGGCCTGCTTTTCATCCCACCCAGGTCCCGCACGGCTAGCTTATACCCCGAAATAACAACACACAAATTGTAT
>LOEQ01000610.1:350530-371963 GCA_001685075.1 Bramus lutescens | reverse complement strand
AATGCTGGAAAGGAGGAAGCCCATTCCCCCCACTCCTGCCCAGACTCTGAAGAAACAACACGTGATCTGCCCCGCTGTGAAAGGTACTGAGCCACATGGCTAACATGGATAATAATGGGTTAATATAAGCTACAAGAGCTAATAAGAAGACTGAACTAATGAGCCAATCAGTTATATAACTTATGGAGATCTCTGTGTGACTTTCTTCGGGGCATGCCGGCTATGGGGTACTGGGCAGAACAGAAACCCCAACAAGCCGGGCCTAATGTTACATAACTGTAACTCCCAGTTTGAGAGGATCCAGTGCCCTCTTCTGATGTCCCTGGGCTCATGGGTATGCACAGTGGACCAACATATACTCAGGTACACACACAAATACATAAAATAAAATAAATGATTGTTTTAAAGACATGTCAAACAAAAGAAAGTAAAGACTAAATAAAAACTCTTGCAAACTGGTGGAGTACACCTCTAATTCCAGTAGTTAGGAAGCTGAGGCAGGAGGATTTAGAGTTTGAAGGCAGGAAGATCGTTTCAACAGAACAAACGTGGATACTTGAGTGGACTGGACGGGGGAAGATTGTGTAGGGGGCACTGTCTCATCCCCGTGTTCTCTTTGCTTTCTCATACAGTATTTGCATAGAGCTGGGCTCTACTACCCCAGCAGAGATACAAGAGAGAAGGGCTTCCCTGGGGCACTGTAATTAAGGGGCACTAATGCCCTCTAGAAGTTTGTTTCTTTCTAAAGCTTTTAAATATTACCTTCAAGGAAAAAGGAAGTTGACCTCTGAAAGCACCTCATGAATGGTCTAGCTTCTTCCATTTCTCTGACACTTTGCATTTACTAGGTATAAGCAACAGCAAGCAAGATACAGCTCATGTCTGAACTTGAGAAGAACTTAAATGATAGCTTCACTTGTTTCTTCAATTACCAGCCACTGTGGTTTAGCTGGGGTTTGAGTATGCCTCCTGCAATTTCAAGGCTAATCCCAGTAATGAAGGACTGGTAAGTTGTACCTTGAATTGCTTCCAAGGGCCCATTTATAAATGACACAACCCCTGACTTGATGCTAGTGGGAAGTCAGGAGGTTCAGGAGGCGGGGCCTAGTAGGAGGTTGTAAGTCATTAAGGATGTGCCCTCAAAGGAGACTGTGAGACCAGAATTTTCTCCACTGGCCTTGCTTCTAGCTGGCCTGTGGTGAGGAGCTTCCTCTATCGTACATTGCTGTGCTAGTGAGTTGCCTCTCTACAGGCAGATGCCAGGGGGTACATGGCTGTCATCCTTCTGGACACTGTGAATATACATTACTCTGATTGGTTTAAAAAAGAAGCTGAATGGCCAATAGATAAACAGGATAAGAGTAGGCAGGAGAGCCAAACTGAGATGCTGGGAGGAAGCAGGAAAGAGAAGGGATCACGAGCAGACACAGAGAGAAGCAAGATGAACATGCTGTACTGAGAAAAGGTACTAAGCCATGTGACAAAGCATAGATAAGAAATATGGGTTAATTTAAAATATAAGAGTTAGCTAGTAGCAAGCCTAAGCTATTGGTCGAGCATTTGTAATTAATATTAAGCCTCTGCTTTGGTTATTTGGGAATTGGAGGATAGGACAGAAATTTCCACCAACAATGAGCTGCATCTCCACAGGCCCAGATGTCAGAGAGTCAACTAACCTCTGAAACTTCAAACCAAAATAAATGTTTCTTCCAAAATTGATTAGCTCACAGATTTTCTTATAGTAACACAAAGATGACTACTATAGGAATTAAGAGATTGGAAACCTCATCTGTTGATGATGCTTAGAGACGGGGCATGTGGGAAATGATTAGGATCAGGTAAGATGATTAGCATGGCAGCTTTATATGAAGGAGAGAGACCAGAGGGCTTGTGTACATTTCTTGCCACGTGATGTCCTGCATACTTCAGAACTCTGCCACTGAAGACCGTCACATATGGCCCCTTAGCCTGTACTCACTATAAAGCAAGGTAAATCTCTTCCTTCTTAACCGGTCTATGGTATCATGTTACTGACAATAGCACAGATAATATCATGTATCAGGGTTTAAATAACTACAAAGCAGGGGCTTGAAACTCTAGCTGTACATTAAACTACAAAAATAAACAAAAATATCTGTGCTAAACATCCACTCAGAAATTCTCACTCCATCCATCCAAGAAAGCCCAGGTTTTGGTATATGCTTTCTGAAGAGTTATTGCCATTCACCCGCTACCTAAAAGAGAATCGTGGCACTTAAAAGGAAATCATCAGAGGGCGTGGAATTGTTGCCAAACCTATAAAGCTACACACATTTAAAGGCCATGGCCTTGGCTGCTGCTTCTCATCACTTGAGGACTTGGAAGAATTCCTGGGTCCAGGCTACCTCGCAGCCCAGTAAGTCAAACACTTAGTCGGGGTGTGGAGGGTTGGAGAGGGCGGGTTAGACATTAAGCCTAGAATCCTTGTAGCTGAGGTTGAGAAGTCTATCTTTTCGTGGCTAGCCCTTCTATTAGAAGTGCCTCAGGAATCAGAGTAGCTGGTGTTTGTATATTTGGTTCTTACGGAAACTTACCTTTCAAACATTTCCTTGAATTTCTACTGAGCCTCTTTGACTCAGTTCATTGCCTGGTTGCGTGGGCATGTCAGCCGTTTCATCAGAACTACTGTTCCATGTGTGAGGAGTCTCTCCTGTGGTCTCCAAAAATTGCATCTTTGACAGGGAATTTCAGGACTGTTATTCACTGCGTGCTTGTGCAAGTAAAGAACAGAACTTGTTGCTTTATGAAGGAGCTGTAACGAACAAGATGTGGTCTCATTTCAAACAAACATATATTGCTATATACATGATCCTGATTGATAAATTAGCTAACTGCTCCTTATCCTTGGTGCTAACCATACCTGGTGCTAAAATTGCCATCTAGTTTCCATTTTTAAGAAGAAACATTTCTTTATAAAATAAACAACTTTACCAGCACAAAGGTGTTTTCCACCTGTATTGTTCTGAGTTGATTTTTGTTCTTTTCCAGGCAGTCAACATACTTTCTAATTGCTCTTAAAAATCATTTCAATTCCAGCTCATTTTTAATTCACCAACCAACCATACTGATGGCATTGTCCCTGTACACTAATGAAAGCAAAAGGCACAGGAGTTAATAAGCTAGCCAGTGATAATTTGGACTTCAAACTTAGCAAAAGGACAAACAGAGATTACAACACAGGGGTCAGTGAGATGGCCCAGTGGATAAAGGGCTTGCCACACAAACCTGCTGACTTGAGCTCAATCCCAGGAATCCACACAAAGGTGGAAGGTGAGAACTAACCCAACAGAGTTAGCTTCTAACCCTTCACACATGTTCTGGGGAGTACACAAACCATGATAATAATAATCAACCAAAGATTTATGAGAAAAACATCCCATCATAATGTGTATCCTAATCATGGATGATTAAAATGGGAGTAACCTAGACAACCTTGTGATCACTTTGCTTCTGGGAACTTACCCACTATTTTAAGCCCCTTTCAACTTTATTTTTCTTTCCAGAGCTCTTATCCTTCTCACAAACCAACCCTTAAAAAGGGATTGAGGACTGTCCAGACAGCTCAACTGGTAGAGGCTCTTGCTGCTAAACCTTGCAGTCTGAGTTCGATCCCCAGGCTCCATGTGGTAGAAGAAGAGATCCAACTCCCCGAAGCTGTCCTCTGACCTCCACACTTCCTCCATGATACACATGCCCACACAAGTGCACACAACACATGCACAGATAAATAAATGTGATTTGCTTACATATTTATAGCCGGCCTCCCTCTCTACTCCCTCACAGCCACAGCCTTTACTCTGAATCACCCTCCTGCCCTCTGCAATGTCATACTCAATGCCACCATCCTGGTAATATTTCTCTCTTGAAGATAATGTTGAGGACCAGAGCTGGAACCAAAAGATCTGTTCAGTAAAGGAGGCTGGGGGCGGTCAGGAAGGCAAAGACACAACTCTGGTGTGCAGTGAAGGCTTACTGAGAGGGGGAGCCGTGGGGACACACGTGGTGAGAACAGCTATGTGACAGGAGGTGACAGAAGGAAGGACTATAACATCACCGTGTTATCCTCAGGATGGGGCTCCAAGAACCACACTGGATGCCTAACACCACAGAGAGTAAAAAGCCAGTTCTGAGATAGACTGGATTTTCCCTAAGTATTGCCAGAGTAACCCACTCTTCTGGGTTGTATGCCTGCAGCCTCTTTGCATCTCAATGCTTCTGCTTTGGAGCCAATTCTAAATAAGGATTGCTTTTTTTTAACTTTATCATTACTTATTTTGCATGGTGTGTGTGTGTGTATGTGTGTGTGTGTGTGTTAGGTTCTCTTTCACAACATGGGTTCTAAGGATTGAACACAGGTCTTCTGACTTGTCAGCAAGCAGTGTAGCCCACCGAAGCATCTTGACAGCTCCAGCTAAGGGTTTCTTGACTGCAAGCAAAAGGCGCCTAGGAATGGCTGACAGGCAGCTCCAGCATATTCACATACAAGGTGTGAGATTCCATTGTGCTGTTCACAAGAGCACACAACTGAAAGCTTACGAATTGTTTATTTCTGGAATTTTCCATTTAAAGTGTTACACTGTGGCCGGCCACAGGTAATTGAACCCGAAAGTGAAGCTGTAAATAAAGGAAACACAATATTGTTATAGCCGTCTGCCATCTATGAAGAAGCAAGAAAAAAATCCTGTGGTGTGTCCCATCTCCCCCTACCCACTCCCTACCCAGCTCATGCTAAGCTCTTTCTTGTCCTTGTGCCCAGCGGAAACCATTTTACATGGCACGGTCCTATTTCTCTCTTCTGTCTTCACCTCTTTCACTTTCCCACCTGAGGTATCTGCTCTTGAATGACTCTGCCTCCAATATCCAGCCACAGTCTACCCTCACTGCCCACCAAAATCCTACAGATAAAGATGAGGGGAGAAAAAGCTGGACCCCTAATCCCAACATTCGGGAGGCTGACGCTGAAGGATTTTGAACTCAAGACTTGGCTGGACTATAGAGTAATACTATCCAGGGTGGGGAGAGAAGAAAGGAGGAGGAGGAATGGAGGAAGGGGAGAGAAAGTCCTTCTCATTCTTCAAACTCAACTCACCTCCATGAGGATAAATGAGTGACCAAGCAAAGGCTCTGCCATCATCTAAATTCTTAGCGGGGCCTGAAATCTGCCTGCAATGTGGCCCTTTGAATAGGCCAGCCCCACACACTGCTCACTGACAAACATAACATTCTGTAATTGGGATTATCAGCTGCTTAAGGGGGAAATGTGCTCTGTGAACCTGAAACGTACATTGTCTCTTCGACATCGGTTGCTCCAACCCCTCTAAGACATTCTTTCTGACCTACGACACTGGTGTTCTGGCCTCTCTCTATTCAACTCCACTCTCTCGTTTATTGATTTTAGCTCCTTTCTCACATGGGTTTCTATGACATAATCCTGGAGGGAATCAAGTAGATGTTTCCAATTAGATTCATTAAATTCCCTTAAGAAGTGATTAGGACCATACAGTCTCAGGTGGCTGGTTCCCTCAGTAATAACAGTAACATTTTTTGGGGTGCTTGCCAACAATAGACCAGATTTTAAATACCACATTTACTGCTTTGTCATTGGAAGACCAAGAAACTATGCATTCAACTAATGATAATGTTGTATTTTACTGGATGTCTTTACATGGTTATAATGGGGGGCAGAAATATGAACACCTAACTGGAGGAGCTGAGGGTGAGGGTTAAATAGTGTGTGGCCTCTAAACAGATGGTACTGGCTTTAAACTCCCGTGCCAGCTACAGGGTTTGGAGGAAGTAACTTATCTGGTCCTTGGTTTTCTTACCTGTGGAATAAGGGTCCTAATAGGGTATTTGGGGAGAAATGAATGAAGTCAACTCAATAGTCTACGGAATGGATACACTTCTTGGTGTCATGGAAACTGTTGCTAGGATTCCTGTGGCTGAATTCTACAGGCAGAGGAGAGAAGGAGTGGTAGCGAATCTTGGCTGTACACTTGATCCAACTGAGAAGTGCTTAGGGGACCAGCAAAGCACATCCGTGAATACATCTGTGAAGGGTGCTTCGGAAAGGATAAAGGGGTGCAGACCTTCTCCTCTTTGTCTTCCTCATCTTCCTCCTCCTCCTCCTTCTGTTCTCACTCCTCTCCTTCCTGGTCACCGTGATGTCAGCTGCTCCACCCATGTCCTCTTTGCCATAACAGACTGAAACCTCTGAACTGTTAGCCAAACAAACCTTTCTTCTTAACGGGCTTGGGTTAGACACCGTCACAGAGATGAGAAAGCTAAAGGAGGAAAGAGGGAAAAGGAGAGGTTTTTAGGTTTTTGAGGGGTATTGGATTTTCTTTGTTGCCAGACTCCTGTGTGAGTATTACAAGAAGGATATTTGCAAAGTATTTTTCTTCTCATTTATAAATCTGGTTCCATCTAGTCGTCGATTGCTATAACCCAAGGAAATCTTCTACCAGGACAGGGGGAATTGCAAATAAGACACACAGCACACAGCAACAGAGAAAATGAAATGATTTCCTGTCATTGGGGGGGGCAGGGAGTGAGCATCAGCAGGACACTGTCAAACCTCAGCCAAGCATGTTGACCTATCCTTGTGCTCTTGACACTGCAGAGGCTGAGGCAGGAGATTAGAAGTTCCAGGTCAATCTAGGGAGACCGTATCAAATGAGGGAGGAAGGAGAGGGAGAAAGAGAAACACAGCACAATAAAAATTCAAACTGTGTAAGTTTGCTGGAACTGAGTAGGACTCGTGGGCCCTGCCCTGAAGTAGATGAGGATTATTATAAGGTCTCAGATGTCCATGATGACATTTTAAAGGCATCCGTTCATATACCTGCACAGAAACTGGAACCTTGAGTCCCTTTGAGAGACGTAGGATGTAACCAGGAGGTTTTGAGCAGAGATGTACTATTAGGAGGACAAAAAAGTAGACATAATGACAACCAAAATATGGACTAAGGAGACGTCTTGACCTTCATCCATAAACCACAAGTCTCTTTTGAATACCAAATAACTCTTGAGGCCAAAACTATAGAGTTCAGAAAAACTTTACTTGCTCCCAAAGCTCTGTCTAGGAAACAGTTGTATATGTATGGGTAAATTCATTCTCTATGACAAAGTATACATAGCATAAATCTTACAGTTTTAAAGTATACAATTCAATGACATTAAGTACATTCATAGTTTTATGGACATGACTAATACCTATTTCAAACAGAAATGCTATACTCATTCTAAGTCCCTGGCATCTGCTAGTCTACATTTGGTATCTATGAATCTGTTTATTCTGGGTACCTCATGTCACTAGAATAATACAACATTTGTTCTTAGCATAGGAAATAGCATTTTACAGAGACTGTGAAAGCTGAGCCTATCTCCCCCGTTTTTAGCTATGAAGACATTGATAGCCAGTAAAAATAAAGGCTGTAACACATGGGCCACGTGGAGTAAAAGATTTAGATCTTGGTCCTACCTTGGGATCTAAATCAGTGGCAGCACTCTGGCTTTCCCACATTCTGATTTGAACTGAAAAACATGTTTCCTTGGAAATAAACATGCACACCAAACCAAACTTCCAAGCAACTTAAGTTACTATATGTCATGTGGTCTGACTCCCACCCCTGCCCCATGTTCGTTTTTTAAAGAAGATAATACCTTCAGTTGAGCAGGGGATAAAGAATTTTGGAGCATGTCAGTAGTGTCTCTATAATAATACTAAACATATTATGTGAACTGAAAAGTACATGCTCTCTAAAAGATGGTTTTCCATGGTCTTCATGAGTTGTCAAAAATATTCACATGTGGTTCCCACAGGTTGAGACTAATGTGAACATCCCAGCACACATTAATTCACATACAGTTAGGTCTATGTGAAATACAATGGTACAATGATTGAATTTACTGTGTATAACTATTGTTTTAAACTATTCATAGCTCTGTGAGCCTCATTACACAGATGAAGAAATAAGTAACATTGTGTCAGTAAAAAATTTTTCATTGCTATGACAAAATTCCTAAGACAAAATATTTAACAAAAATATAACTTACTTTAACTTATTGTTTTAGAGACTTTAGTCCCATGGGCTGGGTGGAATAAATCAGCAATCATCATAGCAACCAGAAAGCAGAGAGAAGAAAGAGACTGGGGAACACTTACAGCCTTCAAAGTATAAGCCTCCAGTGATGATGTTCTTCCTCCTGCTAGGTCCTGCCGCCTATCATCACCATTTCCTCCCAAAATAGCACGGCAGCTGGGGACCAAGCACTCAACATGTGCACCTGGGGATATTTTCCATATTCAAAGCACAAGTGTGTATATGGTGAATATAGAGTTTGAAGAATGTCCCAACCAGTTTGACAGCAACACAAAGAAAGTGGTCTATGATACAGAAGAGCCATGAGGGCCAAGGGCCCACCTCCTCCTGGATCCCGAGGAAAGCAGTCTCCAGGGAAAAGCCATTTTCACTGTGGTGAGGGGCTGCTCTTTTCACCTTTGGCAAGTGTGTCAAGGAAAGTGAGACCCTGTCTCTGCTGCATTTCCTACTTCTCTCTTCAGCAAGGTGTCGGGGAAAACCCAAGAGCACAAGCTGCTATTCTTTGGTTCCTCCAGCCACTGCTCTGCTGCATTTCCTACTTCTCTCTTCAGCAACCACAGCCCCTTTTGGGTTCTGCACAAGCTGCTATTCTTTGGTTCCTCCAGCCATTGCTCTGCTGCTTGATTTCAAAGCTGGGGTTTGGGTCACAGGGACAGAGACAGAAGCCTCATCCCATGGAGATCTGGGTAGAACAGCTCAGCATCCATTATGGCAGCCAAAAAGCATAGAGAAAGGGAGGGACCAGGCACGAGGTATAAACTTCAAAGGCATAGCTCCCAGTGATGTCCCTTCCCCATCTAGGTACTGTGTCTGGTAGTATAATTTTTATTAGCTATCTGCTCCTACTTATAGTTATATCATAAAACCCAATCATCAAAACAAATCCAAGATGGGTCACATTCATTTTATATATTTAGTACATTTGTGTATGTGTGCGGTGGGGGGGAACATGGGGAATGTATTCTGTTTCCTTTGTATAACAGTGGTACAGTTGGAAATTTAACAGGCCACCACACAATTCTATTCATTATTTCCTACCAATTCTACCATGCCAGGAGACAAAATAAATAACTTTTGAAACTTCATTTTTCTGTCCCGGGATTTTTATTTAATAAAATGACTTACATATATTGAGAAAAAATTGCATGCTTTAAAATCTGCCTCTCATGTCAGTTTTGCATAAAAAAGCACCCAGCAACTGCCACAGTGGCATTTCTTTTGTTGATGACAGAAATAATACAGGAGTAGCTTTGCTGATTTATACACAGTTTTCAAGTTTTGTGAGTACATCAAAAATTGGCAGACTTTTTGCTAATTTATTATACCATTGCAGACAGGAATGATTGAAATGAATCAAATGCTATGCAGGATTAATAATTTATGTGCTGTGTGTCATCGTAATGACAAAGTGCATAGGTCACATTACTGATTGCCTTTGGGTTTAAAAATAAGGACGACTCTTTACTTAGATGCCATTTCATTACTGTCCCCCGAGCCCTGCCAAACTGAAGACATGTGATAGCTCGCTTTATTCCCATTTTAAAGCATAAGAGCCATTGAAATGTTGAAATTTGTCACTAAATATGAAAATGAAGTGATTTTTGTAGGTGGGTTATGCAAACAAGGAAGTAAGTCGTGTCATGGATAACTCGGGGCCTGATTTAACATGCGCTGGTGTCGGTGCTGGGACCACTCCCAATTCCATGTTAGAATACAGACATACCTCATCCCAAACTTCTGCAGAGTTCAAGATTTTGTGTATATAGGAGTAGTGTTAAAAGTGCCTTTTAAAGCCAGGCATGAGGCAGAGGCAGGAGGATCTCTATGAGTTTGAGGCCAGCCTGGTCTACAAGGGTTAGTTCCAGGACAGGCACCAAAGCCATGCAGACAAACCCTATCTCGAAAAAACAAAAAACAAAAAAAAGCCTTTTACCCAGACATAGTGGCACATGCCAGTAATCATAGGACTTAAGACATAAAGGCAAGAAGATCAATAATTCAAGATTCTCAGCTATTCATCAAGTTTGAGGCCAGCCTGGGCGACATGAGACGCTTTCTCACCAAATAAGCAAAGGAATGTTTCATCCTCACGAAGATAGTTTAGCTCCTAAGGGGCAGAAACCTAACTAGTTTCCTCCTCATCGTTCACTTTCATTCTTTTCTCGCCATGGGTAACTTGGCATCCATTTCATGCTTTTGTGTCTCTGCTACAGAGATGTAAGAAACTTGTGACTGTCCTTTTCTAAAGGCATACTGCCTGGCACAAGGGAAATACGTGTCAAAATGTAGTGTGTGCGTTCGTGCGCGCATGTGTGCGTGCGCTCCTAAACAGCTATTCCTCTGCATTCTGGAAGATTTGTTTTAAGCCCTCCTTTGATATAAAGAAAATACTCGTGAAAATCAAGTCCTTCATATTAAATGGTGCAGTGTTTACACTCTCCCATATACTTGAAATTGTTGCTAGGTTACTCAAAACACCAAACATAATGTAGATGCAGTAGAAATATTTGTTAGCCCCTTGTTTGTTGGGAGGCCCCGCAGGTCAGAGGCTGCAGTCTACCATGGTTTGGCAGCTCCCTCCTCTGAGCTGGCACAATAGGAAGGACACAGTCCCCCTACTGAGGGCTTCCTGCTCTTTATCTGGCCTTATTTGGAGAAGTCTGTAGGTCCTGACATGTGACTTATCTCAAAGATGACCCTTGACACAGTTCCCTGCCAACACTCTTCCCTTTGCTCCCATATGGTAATTAGGTGACCTGCTTTCGATATTTTCATAGGGCCATGCTCCTATTAATCCAGATATGTGATAGGCACCTGCCATTTAATGCAAATTAGGTGATTCCCCAGCTACTGTTCTCAAACCTATATATCCTGTATGCTCTGGAATAAAGTCGAGCTGCCTTACCGTGGCCCAGAAGGCTATTTCCACCGTGTCCACAGACCATACAAAGCTCTCTGTTGCCACTTCTGCCATTTGTCCTCGTGGACGGGTGGCCAACAGACCTTAAGGAAAAAAAGAACGCCACACCTGTTTTGTTTTCGTTTTACTTTTGTTGTTTGGTCTTTTCTTGATTTTGTCTTTTTTCCTTCTTCCGGAGATGGGAACTAAGCCTGGTAGGCTGCATGCCCAGCAGCCGATCGCCAACAGAAACAACCACAATCAGATCTTCAGAGGTGCCTTGTCTTACGATGTCAATGTCATGTCAGACTTTTCTTTTTTTTAATCTTATTTTTTTAATTTTAAAATATTATATATATCTTTTATTCTCTCTTTTTATCCTATAGGTCTTCTGTGTGTATATTATGACTTCTATTTAGCATTTTTATGGGATTCCTGATGTACCAGCAAGTGGGTCTCTATATCTATGTCTGTTTCTTGTGTCTTCTCTTGGACTCTTTTCCTTCCATTTTTTTCTGTTTTGGTTGGGGTAAGAAATTGAGATGGGGATAATGAAACTAACTAAATGGTACAAGTAGAGGGCAGGGGAGAGATGTGTGGAGGATCATGAACTAAGATGGAAATGCTATAATAAAATTTTACTTTGCTAAGGTTAGAGTTAGGGCTAGGGTTAATTAATTTTTTAATTAAAAATGTATATGGTGGTTTGAATAGGAATGACCCCCATAGACGCATGTGTTTGAATGCTTGGCCCATAGGGAGGAAGTAGCACAATTAGGAGGTGTGGCCTTTTGGAGTAGGTTGGGCCTTATTGGTGGAAGTATGTCATTGTGGAGGTGGGTTCCCTGGTACCTATGGATCAAGAAGTAAAACTCAGCTCCTTCTCTAGCACCATGTCTGCCTACGTGCCACCCAGTGTAGTGATAATGGATTAAACCTCTGAAACTCTAAGCCAGCCCCAATTAAATGGTTTCCTTTATAAGTGGTCATGGTATCTCTTCACAGCAGCAACAACCTTAAGACAGTGTATGTTCCTTTTATAGTTTGTTGGCTCTATGGATGCAAATTCCCCAGATATTCCCTTGAGCTGACCATTTATATGTATATATATATGTATATACATTGGTGAATATAATTTTATAATATCTATTGGTAAATTCTCCTCTGACCATATGTGAAGTATATGCACATATATGCAGATATACACATATCTTCACATATGTGCAGTAGCAGACACACTCACAACACACACAAATATAAATTTAATAATCTTTATTTTTAAAAGAGTCCCCATCATGTGAAATCTCTCCCCATTATCCTCAAGAGCAAAAACTTTATAATATGCTTTTCTTTTGATTTTCAAAAAGAAATAATTTTTCCCCAAGCATGCTTTGCAAGGAGTTGAGATCATCAATAAGAAATTCATATATCTTTCTTGGAAATGGTACAAGCCAGGTCCTAGGAATCCATCTCCAAGGCAATCGATATAAAAGCCATTTCCATTACCGTGAAGCACTGAGAGTCAGGCATCTATTTTGTCTGAGCCAGCCTCCTGCTTCAGTTCCATCAGAACACACTGGCTGGGCCCAGAGTCATTGCAGTGTTTAGGAATTAGAATGAGCAGTCCAGGGCTATGTCTGTGGTTGCTGCAGCAGGGCGGATGACAGAGGATCAGCCAGACTGTATTTAGCATTATGATTCAGTAATGGGGCTGAAAAGGAGTGCATTTATTCCTTTTGTTTTACAATAATGTTTTTATTAGAATAAAATGATAGATGGGCATTGTTGAAATTTGGAAAGTGCAAAACCATAGAAGGAGAGAGTAGAAACTGCTGGTAATCTCTCTAACATTCTCTTTATCTGCCTTTAGGTTTGCTTCTACTGTTGACTCCATCTGTTTTACTCTAGAACACATGTAAGTCATGTCCTATTTGTTGTTTTTTATAATGAAGGACATGCCAGCATGTTTTACAGCTTTTCTAATTTGACACTATAATGCCGACATCTTACACCTGAAGAACTAAAGACGTTATGAATGACTATTGTATTCAGATGTAACAAATACAATAAGAAAACATTAAATGATTTCCCTTGAGCCGCACCTATCCATTCTTTCCACCCTGTCACCACTGCAAAAAAGACTTCGATAAATTTTGCCATACATAATAATTTGTGAGTTCCTCCGATTACTTTCATTTCCAGAAGTGATATTCACGTTTACAGGGTTTTTGTATTTTAATTGTTTTTCTTTTCTTTTCTTTTTGAGACAGGGTCCCTTTCTGTAGTCACGGCTTATCTGGAGCTTATCCTGTGTAGTAGACGAGGCTCACCTCAAACTCACAGAGAATCACCTACCTCTGTCTCTCAAGTGCTGGGATTAAAGGAAAGCAGTCAGTGTCCACCTGAGGTTTTAAGTATTTCAAATTCTATGGACATAAACTAGCTGAAATTTGACTTAAAGTTTATATGAATGTAAGGAGTATATTTGACTTTTGTTTACCTCTTCCCCACTGTGGCCAGATGATTTTCTTTGGCACTGGAGTCAGGGAATGAAGAACTTGTTTAATCCAATAGCATGCATCACCAAATACTGAACATAGAGGAATCTTCCAGGGGGCAGCGAGACTTGTGTGTGTCTTTGGGGTGCCCACTGGTAATTCTACTCCCACTTAGGTTGATTATTCAGAGACATTAACAAGTGACATTTTTCCTAGTGGGTTTTAACTTATGTATTAAAAACACCTGACAGCAGTTGACAATATGAGTGATAGCTTAAACTCTGAGTCCTCCCACTCACTCCCAGGACAAATGTGAAGGTCAAATAAATTCATTGGGCTGTAACTCACACTGTTGCAGAGTGGGAGGCCTGGAAGCATTGACTTCACTGGGGTATTCTGAGGATTATCTGAGATCATTCCTGTGAAAACACACTATGATGTTAATTGCATAATAATTATTCAGTAAATGTTTTCTATTACTATTTTATATTGTTGAGGAATTCTGAAAGTATTTCCGCTTAAAATCGGGTATGTAATGAAAGCTGACAATTCCATGAAAACATTTTTTAAAAATGCAGTCAAGAAGTAAAAATAAGAAACAAATCTATCAAAATTCTATAAAAGTTTATAATTATTTAAATTTCTTGTTAGCAGACATAGTGGCACACACCTTTAATCTCAGCACTCAGGAGGCAGAGGCAGGCAGATCTACGTGAGTGTGAGGCCAGTCTGATCTACATAGTGAGTTCTAGGACAGTCAGTTCTACTCGGTGAGATTCTTCTGACTGGGGCCAGGTATCCTTTTAAGTTGTTTTTGTGTTTCAGTTTTCTTTCTTTCCAGTGACTGGCAAGAAAATTACAATAAAAGGGTTCATCTTTTCATGAATTTGGTTCTTTGCACGCCACCCTGTAAGCAGCGGACTGAGAAAACAGGTATATTAATTAGGGTTCTCTAAAGAAACAGAACTTAAAAAAATTATGTTCCCTCTTACCCACCTCTACATATATATCTAGAGAAAGAGAGAGAGAGAGAGTTTAAGACTGAGTTCAAGTTGCCACTCATATTTTCAACTGCTGTGAGGTATTTTTAATACATAAGATAAGCTAAAACCCACTGGGGAAAATATCACTTGCTAATGCCTCAAAAAAAAAAACCTAAGTGGAAGTAGAATTACCAGTGGGTACCCCAAAGACACATATGTATCATGCTGCTCTCTGGAAACTTCCTTTATGTTCACTGTTTGGTTATGCACGCACACACACACACACACACACACACACACACACACACACGCACGGGGATTTATTAGAATGACTTACAGTCTGTGATCCAACTAATCCAACAATGGTTCCCGTTAATGGAAGGTCCATGAATCCAGTAGTTGTTAAGTCCACGAGGCTGAATGTCTCAACTGTCTTCAGTATATTAGGGGATCCCAAAGAAGTAGGTTCTAATGTCAATGAATGAATGGACTTTTGAAAGAAGCAAGAGCAAGCAGGTAAAGGGCAAAAAAACTTCCTTCTTCCATGTCCTTATTATAGGCTTTCAGCAGAAGGTGTGATCCAGATTAGAGGTGTGTCGTCCCACCTCAAAGAGCCTAGATTTAGAAGTAGATCTTCCCACCACAAATTAAGTGAAAGTACCTTACATATACACCCCATTTTTGGATTTTAGTTAGTTCCAGATGTAGTCACGTTGACAACCAAGAATGACCACCACAACAGGAAATCCACAAAGGGCTGACTGTCTGCAGTGGTGTGGACAGAAGTATAGGAGCAAGCATCACAGAATGGGCTATGACATTTGATGACCTCCCTGCATGGTGTGTCTGACTCCAAGGGTTATGGATGCTGATTGCTGTGTGACAACCAAGAAAGTTCTTTGGTCAGGGACAAGCAATGTTACAATACTACATAAGGATTGACTGGCAATATGTTTGACATCACTTGTGAGGGACAAGTTGGTGCTGAGGGTAGGGATCAAATCAAGCCTTGCTTTTTTTCAGTTAATTAATTCTGTGATGACCATTTGCTGTGGGATAATGGTCTTGTACAGTGTAAATATTTGTCACTCATATTAGGTTAACAAAACGCTGGTTGGCCAGTAGCCAGGCAGAATGTATAGGTGGGACAACCAGACTAGGGGAATCCTGGAAAGAGGAAAAGCAGAGAATGAGTCACCAACCAGATGCAGAGGAAGCAAGATGAGAATGCCTTACTGAGAAAAGGTACCAAACCCAAGGTTAAACATAGGCAAGAATTATGGGTTAATTTAAGTTGTATGAGCTAGTTAATAATAAGCCTAAGCTAATAGGCCTAACAATTTATAATTAATATAAGCCTCTGTGTGCTTCTTTGGAACTGAGTGGCTACAGGACTGGGTGGGACAGAAACTTCTGTCTACAATTATTGTAAAGATTATTGTATGGCAGGCTCTTTTGTGGGTCCAGAGAAAACAGCAGTGAGCATAAGGCAAACATTGTACCATTTTCACATGTGCATTCTGGTGAGAAGACATAGACTGTAAACTATAAATACAACACACATGTAAGCAATATATGCTGTGGGCAAGGCAAGTGTGGGTGGGTAAGAGAGAAATATGTAACAGTAAATGGACTTTGGAAGATTGTGTGATCTTCAAAGTGATATGGAGTCAAGACTTAAAGGAGGCAAAGGAATATGCTGCACAGAACTAAGGAAGGAATATTCTAGGTAGAGGACCTAAAAAGAGAAGGCCACAAGGCAGAAGTATGTCTGCTTTGAGACAGAAGAAGAAGAGGTGGCTGGCACAGTTTTAGTGAAAGCCTGGTGAGAAATGATGGCAGAGAAGTAAGAAGTGGTTGGTTAGTGGAGAGCCAGGAAGTCAGTATAATTTGGGCTATCTTGGGTCATTTTCTCAAATATGGTTTTATAATAATATGGATTCTGCAAGAGGACTTTTCTTGGCCTACCTCTGTACTCCAAATGGATTATACCACTCTGTCACTCTTCTATGTTCTTTATCTTTGTGACAGGTTAGTAGACAACCCTGGAGAAAATATTAAGTGAAGACAATGCCTCCACTGGCTCTGCCTGGGTATTTGCCATGGAGGAGCAGGAGTAGCATTGTGAGGTTTAGGATCCTGCTACCTCTGCCTGGGTATTTGCCATGGAGTACAAGGACCAGTGTTGTGAGGTTTAGGGTTCTACTACCTTGTCAAAAGTAGAACTGGGGCTCCTGCATTCTACAGGGAATGTGACCCCCTTCCTGCAGGCAGCAACACACAAAGATCTTGCTAAAGTGAGAGCTCTAATTACTGAAAAAGAGACAAAACCTGTGGTAGTCTTTCTCCCAGGAGGGTCTTTTTCTTCTCTCTCCCAAGCCTACATATATTTATCTAACACTGTGACCCATTTTGATGTCTTTTCCATCTGATTTGTCTTCATTACATGTCTGTATCTTTTAACCAGGAGCACTTTTTTCTTAATGCTGAGTGTGCATGGCTAAGACCCACTCCACCATCATGCCTGATTGCTCCATGCAGTCCAACATGGTGGAGACATATGCCCCATTTTTAGGCACACATAGGGTCTATGTTGCCATTAAGCAAGTTGTAGCTCTCTGCTCACAAACCCATTTAAATGCTCCATAGTTGGACCTCCCAAAAGAGTCAGAGCCATTTGTGCTGGTGAACCAGGAAACCGTCATTTTCTAAAGAACCCACGTAGTTTTTACTGCACCTCTCTTAAAGCAGCCACGGCACCCTTGCTCGCTGAGCAAATCTAAGAAAAAAAATATGGCTGCCAAGAAATTGTGCTAAACTCTGTTCTTTTTTGCCTAGAATTCCTTTTCAGGCTCTCTCGAGTTCTAAGTGGATTTAGTTGGCCACATTTGCATGGCAATTTGTTGTAGGAGGCTGCTTGATTGTTTCCTGGCTACCCAGACTCCCAAAATAATCACACAGAGACTATATTTAAAACACTGCTTGGCCAATGACTCTAGTATATTTCTAGCAAGTTCTTACATATTAAATTAACCTATTTCTATTATTTTATATTTTACCATGAGGCTTGTGGCCTACCAGCAAAGTTCCACCTGGCGGCTTGTGTCTTTCTCCACTGACGGCTCCATAGCATCTCTCTGACTCCACCTACTCTCTGTATATATCTCTTCCAGCCTCGTTATATTCTGTTAAGTCATTGGCCAAAAGCAACACACATATGGAAGGACTTCCCACACCAGGTCCCCATAGCCGATTATAAAATAACCACTCAGAGGCTTGATAATAATTGTAATTGTTTGACCAATGGCTCAGTCATATTACTGACTAGTTCTCACAATTAAATTAACCCATTTCTACCAATCTATGTATTGCCACACAGACATGGCTTACTGGTGATGCCCCGGCATATTACTCCTTTAGAGGCTGCCTGGTGTCTCCCTGACTCTGCCTTCTTTCTACCTGTATCTTTGTTTGGATTTTATGTCTGGCTCTATTCTGTCTGGCTGTTGGCTAAAATGGCTTTATTTATCAACCAGTGAGAGACACACATATTCACAGAATATAGAAGGGCATCCTACATCATCTAATAATTCTAAATATTTTTTAAATATCTAAGAACTCTGGGAAGAGTTGTAAGTCCAGTGAGTAACAGCAATCCATTTGGAATAGCGGCAGTTTGAGAAGTTAGCCTTTCTGAGTATTCCTGTATAGATATCCTTGTTGTGATAGATTGTTGACTATAGGCCAAAACCCAGTGTTGAGTTTCTCCTATATAACTGGAATTTAGAGTAGGATAGCTTACTCAGAGCAATGCCTGTTGGTTTAACCATTCACTCCCACTAGCTGCTGAAGAGAGAAGGCCTGAAGTTACACAAATACTTGTCCAGTAGCATTATTCACTGAATACCAAAAATTCTCCCCTGGAACATGATCTCCTCAGTCTCCTCATTTCATGTCCCTAACTGCTCAAAAGGAAATGCCAGGAGTCTTCCTTTAGATCCATCACCACCGCGTACAGCCAATAAATCCCTCAAAATCAACAGACCCATCTCTGAAAGGTTTCACAACTCTGTCTTCCTCCTTCCTTCTCACTGCAGCAATCCTGGTCCAGGCCTTACCAGTTGGCCTCCTCCTAATTAACTCTCATCTGGTCTCCAGGCTCCCACATTTGCCCCTCAAAGGTAATCAGAGCGGTTTCAAAATCTATGTGGAGTCACGCCATTCCTCTGTGAAATCTTCCCCGTTTTTCAACATAGTGAAATAAAACCCAAGCTCCTTCTGATGGTCTGTGAGACTGTTACTTGACCAGGTTCTTTCCTCACTCTTCTGACTTCATCTCTGCTCTTCCCCCTACCCGATAACCCTCCAGCTACTACACTCCAGACACCAGGCTCTTTGTTTCCCCAACCTCTTCAGTTTGTTCCAGCATTTGCGTTCCTGGGCTGCCTTCCTCTGCCTCACCTCTTAAGGCTAGCTCCTTGTCTGTCATTCAGATCTCAACTTAAACAGCCCCTATTCACATTAGCCCTCACAGCCTCAGATCTAGGAGAGTCTGTCCAATTTAAACTCTTTAGAGAACATTGCTCTTGTTTGTTTGTTTGTTTGTTTTGAGATGGGGACTTCCCTATGTTGACCAAGCTCAAACTGAACTAGCAAGGCTTAAGTAATTCTGCCTCAGCTCCCCTAATATCTGGGGCTACAGGTACACATCACTGTCACCCATTTCTCATTTTTTTAACAGCTGTATCTTATCCCACCCAGCATGTAAACTTCATGGGACTAAGAATTTTAATTGTGCAATTCTCTTTCACATATTCAGTGCGATGCTTGTTAAGTACAGGGCACTCATAAATATTTAGTAAATCAGTCAAGTGTTTTCTTGATGGACCCATTTTCTACCTAAGAGTTGGGTATGAGTTGGTTATCTGTACTTCTGTCTTAGTTGGGTTTCTGTTACTATGAAGAGAGACCATCACCACAGCAACTCTTATAAAGGAAAACATTTAATTGGGCTGGCTTACAGTTTCAAGGTTTAGTCCATTATCATCACAGTGGGAAGTAAGCATGGTGGCATACAGGCAGACATGGTGCTAGAAAGGAAGTTGAGAGTTCTACATCTTGACCCACAGGCAGCAGGAAGAGACAGTGAGCCAGTAGGCCTTACTTGAGCATCTGAAACCTCAAAGCCCACCCCCAGTGACATACTTCCTCCAACAAGGCCACACCTCCTAATAGTGCTACTCTCTATGAACCTGTGGAGGCCATTTTCTTTCAAACCACCGCAATATCAAACCTGTATCTTCCCTGGCCACTCATGTGATACCGCTAAATGTTCCTTCATCATCAAGAAGCCTGGAACAGGAAAGGAGAGGGAGATCTGGCAAATGTGAAATAGTTCCCCTGCATTTGAGTCAATAACACTATATTTTTTTGCTTATTTGAATATTTTCCATGAGTATATCTCATGGAAATGAATATTTTCCATATACATATCTCTCTCTTTAGTGAGTTGGTAGTTCTGTATGATAAAGAGGTAGTTCTTTTTCATACTTAAAACCTAAGATGCTGCTACAGAAATGCTTTTAAAAGTTTACAAATCAGTGTTTAAATCTTACATTATTTAATAATACAACTTTAAAATCAAGAGCTATAGTTATCTAACAACATAGGAAAAGGTTAAGAAATGATCCACTGGGCATAGGGACACACACCTTTAATCCCAGCACTTGGGAGGAAGAATCAGGCAAATCTCTGAGTTCAAGGTCAGCCTGCTCTACAGAGTGAGCTCCAAGACAGCCAGGGCTGTTACACAGAGAACCCCTGTCTCGGAAAAAGAACAAGAAAGGGGGGGAGGAGGGAGAGAGGGAAGGAAGGATGAAAAAAGAAAGAAAAAAGAAAAGAAAAGAAGTGGTCTAACTACACTTCTTCTGATCCTGAGATCCAATTCCCCCAGTCTCATCCCAAGCCCTCTAACAGGAAATTATTACACAAAATAAAAAACAGAAAGAACATTGCCCAGTTCATACTATGAGGCAATAGTTTACCCTGATATCCAAACCACATAAAAACCTAACAAAGAAAGAATTACAGACCAATTTCCCTTATGAAAACAGATGCAAAAAGTACTCAATAAAATACTTTACAAACCGAGAACACATCAAAAATATCATCCATCATACTCAAGTAGGCTTCATCCCAGAGACAGAGACATTCAAGAAATGTATGAAAATCAATAAATGTAACACACAATATAAAAAACTAAAAGAAAAAAAAGATCATCTCATTAGATGCAGAAAAGGCTTTTGGCAAAATCCGACACATCTTATGGTAAAGTCCTGGAGATATTAGGGATACAAGGAACATACCTAAACATAATAAAGGCAATTTACAGTAAGCCTATAGGCAACATCAAATTAAATGGCAAGAATCTCAAAAGAAATTCCATTAAAATCAGGACCAAGATGAAGTTGTCTACTCTCTCCATATCTACTCAATACAGTTCTTGAAGTCTTAGCTAGAGTAATATGACAACTGGAGGACATCAAGGGAACACAAATTGAAAAGTAAGAAGACAGTGTCATTATTTGCAGATGATATGATAGTATATATTTAAGGAGCTCTAAAATTTCCACTAGGAAGCTCATACAACTGATAAACACTTTCAGCAAAAGTGGCTAGATACAAACATTAACACATAAAAACCAGTAATGTTCTTATGTACAAATGACAAGTGGGCTTAGGAAGAAATCAGGGAAACAACACCTTTTACAATAGCCTCAAAAATATAAAATCACTTAGGGTAACTCTAACCAAGCAAGTGTGGTATGGGAGAATTGTCTGTATTCTGTCAATCATGTTTTAAATAAATGCTGATTGGCCAGGCAGGAAATATAGGCGGGAAAACCAGAC
>LOEQ01000610.1:333643-348906 GCA_001685075.1 Bramus lutescens | reverse complement strand
GGGCTTGCCGGCTGTGGGGTACTGGGCGGGACAGAAACCCCAACAAGCCAGCCCCACTCATGTTACACAAGAGAAGGACTTGTATGATTAAAAATTTTAAGTTTTCAGAGAAAGAAATTGAAGAATAAATCAGAAATGAAAAGATCTTCCCTGCTCATGGACTGGAGGATTAATATAGTAAAAATGTCCATCCTACAGAAAGCAATCTACAGATTCAATGCAAACCCTCATTAAAATCCCAACACAATTCTTTACAGACTTTTAAAGAACAATACTCAACTTCATATGGAATATGAAAAATTAGGATAGCCTAAACAATCCTGAACAATAAAAGAATTGTGAGAGATCTCACCATTTCTGATTTCAAGTTGTACTATAGAGTTATAGTAATAAAAATCACATGGTATTGTCATACACAAATACACACACACACACGCCAGATTTCTGATATAGAAGCCAGTAATCACACTGGAAAAAAAGAAAGCTGGTCTAACCATATGTCAGCATGTAGAAGAATGCAAGTAGATCTGTACTTATCACCCTGTGCAAAACTCAAGTCCAAGTGGGTCAAAGACCCCAACATAAACATATCACACTTAATGTGATAGAAGAGAAAGTGGAGAATAACCTTGAACTCAGTGGCTCGGGAGAAGACTTTATGAACAGAGTACCATTAACACAGTCAATAAGATCAACAATTAATAAATGAGACCTCATGAAACTGAAAAGTTTCTGTAAGGCCAAGGAAGTCATCAATTGAACAAAGTAGCAGCCCATAGAATCTTCACATCTGACAGAAGGGTAATATAAAAAATATATAAAGAACTCAAAAAACTAGACATAAAAAAACCCCCAAATAATCCAATTAAACATGGACTTCTCTGGGAGGGGGAAAACGCTGGGTGGACTGGGGTTGTGTGGGGACAGGAGTGGGAGGATCAGATGGGAATGGTGTCTTAGGGTTTCTGTTGCTGTGAAGAGACACCATGTCCATGACAACTCTTATAAAGGAAACGTTTAATTGTGGTGGCTCACTCCCAGTTCAGAGGTTCAGTCCATCATGGTGGGAAGCATGTAGCTAGGTATAGCACTGGAGAAATAGCCCTGTGCCCTACATCTTACAGGCAACAGGAAGTAGACTGACTGTCACACTGAGGGAAGCTTGAGAAGATCTCAAAGCCTGCCACACAGTGACACACTTCCCACAGAAGGTGTGGCCCAGATTAAAGGTGTACCCTCCAGCCTCAAGGTCTGGATTAAAGGGATATGTCACCCAGTCTCCTCCAACAAAGCCACACCTCTCCATAGCAACACTCTAGGAGCTTATAGGGGCGAATACATTCAAACTACCACCAAGGGGGAGGAGAGATAAGGTAGAGGAAGAGAGTGCAAGGAAAGACAGTTGGAACTGAGGGGCATTTGCTGGATGATGTGGAAACCTAGTGCAGTGGAAGCTTTCTAAAATATATGCAGGGGATCCTAATGAGGTCTCCTAATAATGGGGATTCAGAGTCTCAACTGGCCATCTCTTGTCACCAAATGGGGCTTCCAGGAGCCAGACTGAGTTGCATTCTATTGAATTGTTGGCCAAGGGGGTCCCATGGAAATCTTCAAACAACCCAGGCTGCTGTTAAAACAATAGGTTGCTCTCTGCACACTGACAGCTGGGCTCCGCTGCTGAGAGCAACACCCACACAAGTCACCGACCATGGAGAAGTTGAGCTGGTGCCTACATGGAGCCTTCACCTCTGTGCCTCTTTAGTGCAGAAAGGTTCTCAGCAGGCTGCCAAAAGAAACACAGAAACACCAACCCAGCCACAAAACCTTTGACCTACAATCTGTCCTGCTTGGAAAATATGCCGGGGCAATGGTGGCACAGCACTCACGGTAGTAGTCAACCAATATCTGATTCGACTGAAGGCCCGCTCCATGAAATAGAGCCCACACCTGACATGGTCACGATAACCAAGAACCAGGAACTAGACAGCCCAAAGATCTAGAGTAAAACCAAACACTACAGGTCTAAAAAGAAAGATAAATAAATAAAATTACTCCTATTAATATTCTGCTATACTTATAGATCAGCACCTTATTCAGTCCTCATCAGAGAAGCTTCCTCCAGCAGATGGGAACAGATGCAGAGACCCACAGCCAGACGTTTGGTGCAGGATGTTTGTTTATACCGTGTGAAGATGTGTCCTTGTGATTGGTTTAATAAAGAGCTGAATGGCCAGTAACCATGCAGGAGAGAACAGGCAAGACTTCCAGGGAAAGAGAGGACCTCCGGATGAATCTAGGCGGGTGAGGGAGACACCAGCGAAATCAGAGAGAGAGGCAGACAGACATTATGGAGGAAAGGTAATAAGCCATGTGGCAGAATGTAGATTAACAAAATCAGGTTAATTTAAGTTATAAGAGCTAGCTGGAAACACGCACAAGCTAAAGGCCAAGCTTTCAAAATTAATTTTAAGTCTCTGTGTCAGTATTTGGGGGTTGGTGGTACAAGAACGTTCAACTACAGACATTACTCAAGAGTCTAAACGTGAGTTTTCTATCAAATCCCTCCCCTCAGAGCTCAGCAAAACCTGAAGAAGAGGAGACAGAAAAAGAACATAAGAACCAGAGGAGATGAAGGACACCAGGAGAGCAAGGCCCTACAAATCAACTAAACAAGGTAGCTATGACCTCACAGAGACGGATGCAGCAGACAGAGGGCCTATGTGGTTCTGGACCAGTCCTCTGCATGTATATTATAGCTTTTAGCTTGGTATTTTCATGGAACCTCTGAGTGTAAATCCAGTTCTTGGGATTCTTTTCCTCCTATTGGGTTGCTGCATCCAACTTCAAGATACTAACTGGTTTTTGCTTTATCTTACTATCTTTTATTTTGTCTTGTTGGTTGTTATTTATTAGAAGCCTGTTCTTTTCTAATGAGAGACAGAAAGGGAGTGGATCTGGAGGGGACTGGAGGTGGGGAGTAGCTGGGAGTAGAGAGAGGGGAACCTACAATCAGGATATAACATATAGGAAAAGAATCTATTTACAATTTTAAAAGGGGGAAAAGAGAAGAATGGTCTAAAGATCACACTAAATAGTGGCCATTTTTACATTTTATGGTAATCACTTCCTTGAGTATTTTCATACCATCCCTCCCTATTTCTTTTACCTTTTAAACAAGTTAGTACTGTGTCAATTATTTGGAAACTACAAGTGCTTTATGGTTTGGCACGTTTAGAGCCAAGCCTTGAAATACATGCAGAGAAACATGTGGGTGGGACAATATCGCCCCCTAGAGGTCCTTAGCATGCTTTGGGCAAGACATGGCCCACCCAACAGAGACTGTCCTGCATCTTGAATCAGGCCTATCCTCTGATTTCAATAAGGCTGACAACACAGTGACAAGACATTTGGTCCCAGCCCACGGTCGTCATCACTCACGAAGATGATGATCTGGAGCCGCTCTGGGAGGATGAAAATCGGGGAGAGCCATCAGTGCCAAGAAAAAACACTCTGAGTGAGACCCAAGCGTGCTCTCAATAAGACGGTGGACAGAGAGCGATGTCACAGAGCCTGACTCCACCCTACCGCACCTTGTTGTACCTAGAAAGGTGGACAGAATGGCGTCACCAGGCTGGCCCCTAGGGATGCATCCTTAAGACTGCATTTCTAGAGGAGATGCGCAGGGCTGGCTGGAGGCCGATCAGTGAGAGGGGACGGAAGAGGAGCAGAACTGCGCCACGAGAGGAGTTAGGGCCCCCCACCCAAGGACTGCCTCTTCAAGTGCTTCCCCCTTCCACCCCAACTTGATTCACACCTGTCTTCTTGATTTAGGATTCATTTTCTTTTCTTATTTCTCGGTCCCATGTTCCATGGCCCCAATCACAAGAGCGAGTGGAGCTCCCAAAGCAGTCAGGCTATTCTTTGGATCATCTTGGCAATACTCTGGAAACGTACCCTGTGAAGGGCCACAGCCTCACCTCTACAGGATTAGTAGAGACTTCTAAGCTCCATCTCTGCCTTCAGTGATTGTGCAGCTGGGAGAGGTGACATTCATGTGACGACTCTGCTCAACAGATGCCAATGATGGCAAATGATGAGGCCAGTAGGCAGTGCTTGGATGTTTAAAGAAAGAGCTTCCATACCAAAGGGGACTGATGGAGGGACACTGCATAGAAGGTATGAAACTGAGCCATGCCTCATAAGATGTAGCACAAATTCTAATTCACCTTAATAATAAAAACCTGGAGTCAGGTATTGGGGGTGAGAGCTGAAGAATCAGAGAAGCAGAGCAGCCACCACTAGAGAGTTCTTACCTCTACCAGTGCTCAGACCAAAGCGGCAATCCAGTCCCTTACAAACCCTCAGACTGCTGCTACCTCTACAGAACCTCAGACTGCCCTGAGCTCTTGTGTCTTCCCATCTTATAGTACTCTCTCCGCCCAGCCATATCACTCCTGTCCCCACCTCCCTAGTGCTGGGATTAAAGGCGTGTGATCCCAAGTGCTGGAATCACCTTTGTGTGAGCTGTTTCTCTTTTAGACAGAGTCAGTCTTGTGTAGACCATGTCAGTCTTGAACTCACAAAGATCCGTCTGCCCGTCTCCCAAGTGCTGGGATTAAAGGTGTGTGCCACCACTGCCTGGCCTCTATGGCTAACTAGTGGCTTAGCTCTGCACTCTGATCTCCAGGCAAGCTTTATTTGTTAGATTACAAACAAAATATCACTACAATAGGATGGGCGCACACAAACTCAAAGCATTCCAGGTAGGGAAATCAACTGGGCCAAGGAGATAGTCTTTGCTAAGGTAAAGTGAACTTGATAGTCTTGTATGAAAATACACAAACAGCATTTATAAACTTTTCTTCTGAGATGAATCAAAGTTGACTCAATAGCCCATTTCTGTGTATCAGCTTTCTGGGGACAATGGCTTAGCCATTCCCCAAGCGTCACTGCACTGCAGAAATAGTATTATTGTGGATAATAAATTGGGGAAACTTATGAAATGCAGAAGCATGCCTAAGCACTGAAGCATGCTCAAACATCCATCTCACTCGGCAGTGAGTGCTGCAAGAACGGGCCGAGAATAAGTCTGAAAGATTCATTTCTTTACAATAAAGAGACTCATCATGCCTCTCCAGCTTTTACAAAAATTATGTTTGGAATGTTTTAGATAAGAAACTGAAGGAGACAGGAAGGAGGAAATGATGAAGGAGCTGAAGAAGAACTGGCCAGAGTCACTACAGCCAAGAAACATCAAGAAATGGACTTTACTGTTGAGTCAACAATGCTTTCAGCTGATTTAACTGAACAAACACAGCTATAACTACTTTATTGTGTTTGTTTTGCTGTGCATCTGTGTAGACAGAAGATCCATTGTAAAACACAAAGCCTTCCTAGATTTAGGATCTGAGTAACTTCACAGATGTTTGAGAAAATAAAATGTAGATTCTTTCACTGAATGTTTGGCTTTTTATTAGATTTTACGTGTGTGTGTGTGTGTGAGGGGGGGGAGAGGGAGAGAGACTATGAGCAGGCATGCATGTGCCAGAGAACACATGTGGAGGTCAGAGGACAATTTGTGGGAGTCAGCTCTCTCTTCCCATCCTGTGTCCTGGGGGATCCAATTCTGGAAGTGAGGTAAAGTGCCTTATCTATCAGGGAGCCATGTCACTGGTCCCAGGAAGTCCATTTTAGAGCATAAACTGAGGCAGTGACTTCTTCCGTGACTTTCTCCTGAATTAGAACAGACTCCTCAATAGAATCCTGGAGTTCCTACAATGAGCACTCTCATACTCCTCCCAACTCTGCTTCTCACGCGTCCCCCCACTCAGCACTTCCATTCCAGCTCATGGATGTTCAACTTGCCAACTTTATCTGGAATGATCTTCTGATGTTGTACCTATCTTGCCTTATCTGGCCTCCTTATTTTTTCATTAACATCTATAACCTCAAGCAAGTTATCAATTGTTTAGTTCATTAATTTCTTACTATAAGGGGCAATGCTTTTGACTGTCTGAGACTAGGAGGTGAGCATGAAGAAGACAAGAACTTGGTCTGTCTTTTAAAGCACCATCTCCTGCTCTCTGACCAGGGCATGGCATGCAGAAGAGTCCGTTCATTGAACCACATATGGCCTGCAGTCTATGAAAAGCAGTCTCCTTAAGCTGGTCACTTGTGAAATGAATGAACATGCTGAAATTTTGAGTTGCTACCGCCAGGGGGCAGCAGAAAGTTATAGTTATTTGTGTGCCATTAGAATTTGGTCTTGATTTCTCACTTGTTCTAAATTGTTTTCAGACCTACCATTGAAATCCTCTGATTATAAATTATCTTTCATAAAGGCATTCTTCTTTATTAAAATAGACAATCTGGGTTTGTTAAGTGCAAAATTTAAAGACAACATTTCTTCAAGGAAATTTAATAAAAGAGTAGAATTTTTACTTTAGACTATACCTTAGACACATAAAATTTGCCTACTTTAATACATAATTTCATGAGTTTTTGATATTTCCATTGCAACACAAAAGCCTTTCTTGCCTTTTTGCAGCCAGTACCCTAGAGCCTGCTACCCTAGGCAACCACTGACTCCCTGGCTCTCTTACAGGTTTGTTTCTATTGATCTCCATTTAAGCCTTTCACCCAAGATCTTGCATGTCTCCCCTCTTTCACTCTGCTCGGTGTTTCTGAGATTGACCTATACTGTCCATCAATAATTCCCATATAATTTTTACCCATTTGTAGGCTTTGATGACAGGTTACACACAGACTTTCTCAGACTTCTTTTGAGGTGAGTTTCAGTACCAGAAGGTGGTACTTCATGCTGACTAAAAGAGCCAGTATTGTTGGCAGGACCAGTCGACACTATGCTGTCTAAATGAAAAGGAAAGTTTTAACTTTAACACAGTAAAATTACATATAACAAGACAGGTATCAAGCAAGAATTACAGTTATAATATTTATAGCTACTTTGTCTTCTAGTATAACTAAGGAAAACTATAACTATAGCTATCTATTCTTAAACTCCATAAAAGACCGCAGAAGGGTATAATTCATTGTAAGCAATTTCCAAATCTCTAGAATTGACAGAGACATCTTACTGCCTGGACAGTCACCCAAAGTTCTTCTGTACCGTTGGAGCCGCCATCTTCAGCCTACAGGCCCATAGTATCCAGCAGACTTTTCCAGCAAGAAATTTGAAGATCTGTTCACCTTGTAACAGCAATCTGTCAGTCACTTTTTTCTGTGTCCTGCAGAATGTCTTGCAGACTCTTTTCTGAAGCAAGAACCCCGAAGGATCATTTCACCTATAGGCAAGTTCAGCAGTCATTTCTCTGTGGGTCCTGCATGTCTAGTTCATATAGTATAATATCAAGCAGTCCAGGCAAGAGCAGTTTCTTGCCCAAATGGCTAGTAAATTCCATAAGGAGTCTCTTCAATACCTATCTTCCTCTTGAAGTAATTGGTGCTGCCAGGAGTTCCTACTCTGACCTCTGCTTCAGAGCCTGCCTAGAGTTCCTACTCTGATCTCCCTTGGTGATGGATCATGGCCTGAGAGCTGTTAGCTAAAATAAACCCTTTCCTCCCCCAAGTTGCTTTTATTCAAGTATTTTATTATAGCAACAGAAACCCTAAGACAGTCTTTTAAGGTAGAAAGGGTTAATTTTGGTTAACAGGCCTACAGGGATACAGTCCATCATGGTACAGCAAGCAGGGAAGGCATGGTCGTATGGGCAGGACATTGGCTGGCCACATTATATCCACATACAGGCTGCAGAAAATAGATAGGAAGGGAGGTTTGACTACCAAACCTTAAGTCTTCCCCAGTTAACCACTTCTTTAGGAGAGACTACACCTTGTAAAGGCTCCACAACCTTCCCAAACAGCACATCAGCTGGGGACCAAGTGTTCCAACATGCAACATTGTGGGACTTACATTTAAACCAGAACATAGCTATCCCCTGCTCCTGAGGATTACAGTCGATGCATTCCCCAGCTGAAGAAGGTTTCCTTGCAGGGGCCTTTTAATATGTACCCCCTTCTCTGGTGAATAATTCTTGACTACTTTTCCCTACTTTGATGGCTCACTTACATGTGGAGCTTGAGTGGGGGAATGAACTTAATGTTCCTTAGCAACAGATCTTCAGCATCACACTTAAATCCATTTAAGCATACCAGCATATTGAACACACTGTGGATGCAAAACACAGTTCTCACCTTGAAGGGAATAATAATTTATTCTGGAGCCAAATGGGAGTAATGGCAGCCTGGGAAAACAGAATCTGGCTTCTCTAAATACCTTCTTCCAACCTGGTAACAGGAATTAATTTTGTTGTTGTTGTTTAAAAGTTTTCTCTCCCTCCCTCCCCTCCCCCATCTCTCCCTCACCCAATTCCCCTATCTACTCCTCAGAAAGGATAAGGTTTCCCAGGGGGAGTCAACAAAGTCTGGCATATCAAGTTGAGGCAGGACCAAGCATCTCCCCCCTGCATTGAGACTGAGCAAGGTATCCCTCCATAGGGAATGGGCACTAAAAAGCCAGTTCTGCATAAAATTCTTTATAGTAACAGAATAAAGAAAGTTATACATCAAGGTATTCTTTTATAGGATGCAGATACTACCTGATGGCATTATTTTGATGGCAAGCCTTTGGATTGGTAGAAGAGAGGGGTCTATACTGTGTATTCCAAAAAAATTTTAACTAATAGTTACAAGGATTGATTTTAGGTCAAACACAGAGGTGGATGATGAATGGCTGTTTAAAATGCTAAAGACAGCCAAGGTAGTTTGGTTCTGGATCTGCAACATTCTAGCTCCACATAATCGCAGACTTTTTGTTGCTTAATTGTCTTTGTAGAATTTTTGCACTGCCCCCTAACCCACCAGAATTTCAGGACTGAAGGAAATAGTTCCTCAGAGCTTGTTGAGATCAGAAGGGAGGAGGGGCACACTTCCAGTGGGGATGCAATTAGCAAAGCACTGGGTGGCTCCGCTTTCTACTTAATTAAAGGGATTAGCCTCGTTAAGGGAAGAAATGGTTTATTTAAGCTCACAGTTGTACTTACTGGATGCTGCAGACTCCTCTGGTGCAGCGGTTGATTACATCCTCACAGCACAGAGGTCACAGTGACAGGAGTTTGGTCACATGGTACCTGCTGCAGACGGGAAGCAAAAAGAGAGACATGGGGGTGTATTGACAGAGGTTTCTGTCTTGCCTGGTCCCAGTCATTCAGTCCCAAAGATACACACAGAGGTCTACATTAATTATAAACTGGTTGGCCTAGGAGCTCAGGCTTTCTATTAATTATTTCTTACATCTTACATTAACCCATTATTATTTTCTGTGTTAGCTATGTGGCTTGGCATCTTTGTCAGCAAGGGATTTTCATCTTGCTTCCTCTGCAGCTGGGTAAAGACTGTGGACTTTCCTTTCCTCTTCCCAGAATTCTCCTGTTCTCACAGCCCCACCTCTACTTCCTGCCTGGCTACTGCCAATCCATGTTTTATTAAAAATAATACGAGTGACAGGGTACAGACCATTGTCCCACAGCACTGCCCCCCTTTTTTTTCAAAACAAGACCTCTGAATTGAATCTCCTTTTTTTACCTTTTCTCCTGACCATTATCCATAACAACCTGTAACCAACATTCTGAACAAGACAAACATCCATAATCCTTTTTTTTTAGGAATGTGGGCATAGTTTTCCAGGCTGCTGCCTGCTGATTGGGGGTGCTGATAATCTTATGGGGACCTAAAGAAAATTTTGAATTATGGTCAAGTCTTAAATGGAATATTCTGTGAGACTTGATTATCTCTGCCAGCAGTCTTGAAATTTTTCTGGATGCAGAACTCTGAAATGTTGGATCATCTTGACCAACTGTTCCTATTGGAGATTCTTCAGGGGATCTTCCTTGGTTAAACCTGATTTTTCTTAGTCCAGAATGAATCCATAGCCTCTCATTTCCCGTGAAAACAAAATCAAACCTCTTCTCCAAAGTAGCACACCTTTTGACTTAAATTTTGAAGGCAAGACATTTTCAAAATACATGTTGGATTAATCCGGCAACATTTATAATCAAATGTCTTTTAGCAGCTGTTGCTCCTTCCTCAGCCATCAAACAATTCAAAGACAACACAATAACATACAGTATCCAGACTCTCTGTGTATTTTCCATCTGTATGTGACTTTATTTTAAACTCTATTTCTTTTATTTTTAATTTTTGGCTTTTTGNTTTGGCTTTTTGAGACAGGGTTTCTCTGTGTATCTTTGGCTGTCCTGGAACTCCTTCTATAGATCAGGCTGTCCTTGAACACACAGAGATCTACCTGCCTCTGTCTCCCAAGTGCTGGGATTAAAGGTATGTGCCACCACACCCAACTACTCTCCTTTCTTTTTTTATTTTAAGGACTTTATCATTTTTCTTTTCTCTCCCAAGCCTACATATATTTTTTTAATGCACAGTAAACCATTTATAGGTTTCTTTTGTCTGAATATGTCCTATTGTGCATCTGTAATTCTTTTCTGACCAGGACCATTTCTTAAAATGCTAAAGCAGCTTGGCTAGGAGTAAGGCTGCTTTGCCTTTTTGCTCCACCCAGTTCCTCATGGCAGAAGTCCGTTCACTGCCTCTGAGACTGCTGGGTGGGAGCCGTCCCACCACCTCTACTCTGATAACCAGTTGTCCTATGCTGCCACTAAGTAACTTGCAGCACCTTGGCTACAACCCCCATTTAAATGCTCCATAGCCAGACCTCCAGAGAGAATTAGAGTTTCTGCTGGCAGCACCACCCAGGAAGCTGGTTCAAAACCATGTGGCTTTTTTTTTCTGCTACCATTGAATCAGTAAGACCTCTCTTAAGGATCTGCAGCATGTCACCAGCAAGCAAAGCCCATTAGGAAAAAACAAAATGTGGCTAAACTTCATTTTTTCATGTCTAGAGTTCCTTCCCAAGCTTTCTCAGGTATTACACGGGTGTAGTCAGCCCCACATTGGCGCACCAATTGTTGTTGGCCAGTAGCCAGGCAGGAAGTAGAGGCATGGCCACCAGGCAGGAAGTAGAGGCAGGGCAATGAGAACAGGAGAATTCTGGGAAGAGGAAAGGTTCAGTCTGCAGTCTTCACCCAGCCACAGAGGAAGCAAGATGAGAATCCCTTGCTGACAAAGGTACCAAGTCACCTGGCTAACACAGAAAAGAATTATGGGTTAAGATGTAGGATGTAAGAATGAGTTAATAAGAAGTTTGGGCTACTAGGCCAACCAGTTTATAATTAATGTAGACGTCTGTGTGTTTCTTTGGGTCTGAACGACTGCAGGACCAGGCTGGACAGAAACCTCTGTCAACAGGAGTGCCCAGACATTTCTCCTCTTTCCTCTTCAGCTCATAAAATTGTGTCCCTCACACTTAGGGTGGATCTTCTAAACTCAAAGCAATCCAGAAACTCCCTCACACATTTGCCCAACAGCTTATTGTTAGATGATTCTAGATCTTATCAGTCAACATCAACGAGTCCTCCCCTTGTCAATTTGACACACAAACACACCACTTTAAAGCCATCGACCTTCCGTTTTTATTTTTATAACCTTGCAACAAAACACACACACACCCAGTTCCAAACATCCCCATCGTCTTTAATAGTTCCAACACTATTAAAAAGTGTAAGCAAAGAGGTCTTCAGAGACTCGAGTAAACAACTGTGCGCTCTATGACATCAAATAGAAAGTTACCTATGAGCATTATGCAATGGCATGGAGTACACTTTTCCAAAAGGGGAATGAGGACATTGTCAGGAAAGATCAGGCCAAAGCCAGACGGAAGCCCAGAGGGCGAACACCAAACTCTGCTGCTGGCATTGTCATCTGAGGAGGTTTGTGACTGGAGTCACCCAGGATCCAAATGGTGCGGGTAACCCCCCCTCCCCACCGTCCATCTCTGTTGCCTGAGGCACATCGAGCCTGTCCCATGGACTGACTCAATTTAAATCATACAGCTATCCTTGGCGGTCCTGGCATCTCCAACATCCTTGGAGCTCTCCTGCCATTGAGGAACTTCACCTTCCGGGCAGTGAAATGACCTCAAAACCTCATTCCAGGAATCCAACCCTGCCCCACATATCCTGGCCTTAGCCAGCTTCTGGAACCTTGGCAAAAGCCTCACCCTTGTACTTCTCATGTCCATACAGTCAGAATCCTGTGGATGATGCTGCCAAGTTCTGCTGCCAGCTCAAGATGTAGCCTGGTCCTCTTTGGCCACACTCATACTGGATCCTGTATGACTCCCAGCGAAACACGTCTGTAGGCAAGGGGTTAGACTCCTTTTGAAAGGAATTTGCACGTTCATGGGTTGGATGAGAGGATCCCCGCAGGTGTTATCCAGGGAAGCAAACTTTGTAAAGAGATAAGGCTGAAAACGCGTGTGGATTGAGTTGTCAACCTGGAGCAGAGTTCAGAGAATCTAATAACAAGCGGTTTATTCCCAACATAATTGGGAATAAATTTGGGGGGAAAGTTTCCTGGTGTAATACAATTCCCATTGCACAAGGAAGTATGATTCCATTGAAACTCGACTCAGGGTACTTTGGCCTGGTCATAAGATAGCTTAGAGGTTATTTGGAACATTAGCTCCCTCTGGTCCTGCTTGGAAGAGCTTGGGGAAGCTCTGGCTGTAAGGGTAATTTAGATTACTAGCTACTTCCGGTCCTGATTGAAGAAGTTAGATATGGCCTGGCCCAACAGATATTGTAGATCATTTCCAATTCTCAGCTTTTTGGATGGGCGAACAGGTTTCTCATCTTTCCCATTGGAAAGACAATCCCGTGGGATTAACATACCTGGTGTCTCTGGGGATCTGTGGGAACAAGGACCCTGTACTATGCTCCCAATAGCCGGAGTCTTTTGGGGCACTTTTCCTATTGTCCCAGTGCAGAGCACAAGCTTTCTCTTTGACCTCTTTAACAACTACAGCTGCTTTCCGGGCATCCTCCTTGCCTGATTAATAATCTCCTTATTCTGCTAATAAGCCACATAGTAACAAAATGTCTTTCATATTTGTATGCCAAGAATATATACCATTATCATTTTTAATAATTGGAAAGCTATTTGAAATAGGTTATGATGTATGAAAGATTTATTTATTCATGTGAAATGCTCAGTGACTAGAAAAACGTGGATTTAAGTAAAGCCTTATCACAATCAATCATCTTTCTTTATGGACAATTTTTTTTCTAGCAGTAAATTACCTGCCTACAGAGAGCATAACCAAAATGGTGGCAAACATGGATTGGCTCAAGCCGAGGAAGCAGCATTGTCGGTTTCACAGATGTGGGGACTCTCAGCTAGGTTGAAATGCTTCAAAGGCAACCTTACAATTGGAGTGATGGTTTTCCTCCTGAGACTAGGGAACATCCTTCAGCTGGTCCTGAATTTCCTGCCTGATGATTATCTTCTTTTAAGAAGATAGGATGCTGTAAATAATGAATCTGTACTGAAGTATTTCTTTTAAAAAGTTCACACACTATCTAGCAAACCTGAAATCTACAGAAAAAGTAGAGGCATTAAAATTGACTAATGAGGAAACAGAGCCATGCTGACCAGAACACATCATTTTCTGCCTCTGTCTTCTGAGTGCTGGGGTCACAGGTTTGGACCAGCATGCCAGACTACGATGTTTCTTTTCCTAAAGATTTGTTTTCATATCAATTTTCTTTTCTTATCTCTTCTGCTCTCCTCCCCGCTGCCCCCATCTCTCTCCCATGTTCGTCTCTTTCTTTCCCTACTGTTTTATTTTCTTCATCTGATTTCCCACAATGTAGGCAATTATTTGTGGGATTATTTCCTGTCTACATCCTGTTTAGACCACATGAATGCAAGGACTATCTGTAATTCTAGCACAGGCCATGATGTCTTGGGAAGTGAAGACTCCAAGGGTAAAGAACCACGTGTGTCTTAAAGATTCTACAAGACTGAGTGACTGGTTACACCTTAGTTGTTTTAAGGAGCCAGGCATGGTGGCACACACCTTTAACCCCAGGATTTGGAGGTGGATCTCTGTGAGTTCAAGACTAGCCTGGTCTATGTAGCAAATTTAAGACCAACCAGGGCTACATAGTGAGACTTTGTCTCCAAAACCAACCAACCAACAACAACAAAAACAAAACAAAAAAGTCCTTGAATTTCGGTGGTCTCCTCTTACATCTCAAAAATGCAGAAATGTAAATTGTCTTTGTTCCCACTTAGAAAGCAGACTTGTTTAATGCAATTGTGTTATGTGTGTTCCCAACAATTATTCATGTCATATAACTGCTTATGTATCATTTTGTATGTTTTTCCATTAACCTGTGCTTATAATTTAATACTAATGATCACTATATCGAGTCCATTCCAAATAATGTACAAACACAAATTTTTAAAATCCCTTTCTCTTTCTTTTGATTTTCCTCCCACAAGAAGATGAGTGTCCTTTTATCCACATGGTTTGGGGGCAGGAGGAAGCTCTTGTGCACACAATTAAAATACCTCTATCTTTGGCAGACATAGCTTTCCAAAGTTCTTAGTTATAACCTTCTGTTGTCCTGCATCTCTTGTGTCTGATGACTAACATACACTGTCATTATTGCTTTGTCTTGTGATAAACATAACAGTTCCATCATTTTGACATACCACTAAATATGTCTTTAGATACACATTACATGTGTGTATGTAAAAAAGCCTTCTCTGATGTTTTGATTCAAAGGGACTTGTAAGCAAGTCTTCATGTAAACTTAGTCCAAATTCCTTTTAATTTACAGGATCCAAACAACTCTAAATCAAATTAATTAGTTTACATTTGTTGGTAAGAAAAATCCCCCAACGTTGTTAACACAGTTCGCCTATGTTCTCGTCAGCACATGTTTAAGGTTAACACAGTTTGCCTGTGTCATCGTCAGGACATGTTTAAGATATCATGCTCTTGCTGAATAAATGGCTCAGCAAATAAAGGGGAAACTGAACTAAAGCTAGGGATTGGCAGTGGGCAGATGGTGGGGACGGGGTGGGCAGGTGGAGAAACCAAATCCACACCCTTGTAGATTCTACAAGGCTGGATAGCTGGTTACACTCTAGTCATGGCGGAGAGTTCAAATATTACTGATCTAGAGTCAGGCTATTTGGGGCTACTTTTAGTTTCCTTAATACTCACCCATTCATCAAGCTACCCCAGGATCCAGCAATACCACTCTCGGGAATATACCCAAGTGATGCCCTATCATACTACAAAAGCATTTGTTCAA
>LOEQ01000610.1:302729-317520 GCA_001685075.1 Bramus lutescens | reverse complement strand
GAGGAGAGGAGAGGAGAGGAGAGGAGAGGAAGAATATGTGGGAAGCTGAATCAGGAAAACCACAAATTTGAAATCAGATAATGAGATCCTATCTGGAAAAAAAAAACTAGGAAAAAAGTGTGACATGTGCACATATTTGCACACATACATATTAAAGTTGTTTTAATAAATCTATGGGAATAGAAAGTTTAGTTGTTACCTAGGACTGCAAAACATGATAAAGAGTAAATGCAAATGGACACAAATGGGCATCCTTGGAGGGAGGCAGAAATGTTTTAAAGTAGGATTGTGGTGATAATCATCCTTGTCTCAGCTATGTTTTCTATTGCTGTCATGAAGGCGCCATGACCTGAAGCAACTTGAGGAGGAAAGGGTTCCATCAACTTACAGATGCAATTCATCACAAAGCGAAGTCAGAATAGGAGCTCCAGATGGGAACTGATGCAGAAGTCTTGGAAGAACGCTGCTTACTGGTTTGCTCCCCATAGTTTTTTTAGCCTGCTTTTTTTTAACCCCAAAACTACCTGCCCAGGTGTGGCCTCACCCACAGTGAGCTGCATCCTCCCACATCAATCACTAATTAAGGAAATGCTTATAGACTTGCCTACAGGAATCTGATGGAGACACTTCCTCCGCGAAGGCTCCTCTTCCCACATAACTCTACTTTGTGTCAAGACGACAAACTCCTAAGCAGGACGGTGCTGCTCTGTTAATAACAATCATCGTTGAGTTTTACACCAAATGAGTACATAAAGTCACACCTCAAAAAGGTTGCTTGCAAACTGGTTCTTCTCAACACCTTTCATTCCATTCTCAGTCTCCTATCTAGTTACAGGGTCTAGGCCTGCCCACCCTCACAAATCCTTATTTGCACACATGCAAACACTAAAAGTTAGAATCCACATATGAGAAAACCATGGGATTTTTGTCTGAGGCTGAGTCAAAGGGTGAGAAGCTACACACCAAGTAAATAGAAGTAGGAAATAGACAAGAGAAGCCACTGTTTTACTTGACAAAGTAGACTTCAAGCAAAATAAAGCAGAAATAATAAAGCCAGTGCACTTAATAAAGTGAATCTGTCAATAATATATAACAATGATAAATGCATATGAATCACACTTAATCACAAGAAAAATACTACTGGACACAAAGAGACAGATAAGTCTAGATAAAATAATAGTGAGTGACTTAAATAACAGATTCATCAAAAGATCAATTTTCCAGACAGAAATTGAACAAAAACTTGAGACTTAAACTGCATGATAAATCAAATGGTTTTAACAAATGTCAATAGAATATTCCACCCAACGGATTTAGAATAAACATTCTACTTAGCAACCCGAGGAACTATCTCCAAGACTGCTTTCTGGGCCGTAGTGAAAGTCTAATTTTGCTGTGTGAGATAGGATCTCACGTGCTTCAGGCTGACCTCGCAGTCTTAATCCTTTTCACCGAGCCTCCCTAATGCTAGGTTGTGCATCGCTGTGCTTGCTTGTTTGGGAGTTCTGGACTAAACTTTTGAAAATTTCCTCATAGGGACCCCTTCTCTGGTTCTGGTCTCTCATTTCCAGGCTTCCCTCCCACAGTATTGCTTGTAGAGAACCAGATGTCCACCACAGTAGCAGGGAAGACACTAGAGACACGGAGCAAATTCATTCTTTAGGCCAGAAAATGAAAAAGTATTTATTTGCTATAACTGTAAAAGGACAGCAGGCTGGACAACAATCAGAGCAGTGTCTATGCAAATCTGAAAAATAAACAGGAATTGATTTTTTATATATTTATTTATTTATTTTTAGTTTTCCGAAACAGTGTTTCTCTTTGTAACCCTAGCTGTCCTGGAACCAGCTCTGTAGACCAGGCTGGTCTCAAACTTACAAAGATACATGTGCCTCTGCCTCCCGAGTGCTGGGATTAAAGATATGTGCCACTGCCTCCCAGAGAGATAATTTCTCAAATGCTATCAGAATGGAAGAAGCCTAGAACAGCAAGAGAAATTGTACAAACACATGGATATTGTGCAACATAGTCTGAAATGATTGGTGAATCATGGAAGAAATTATAATAACTTCTAGAATAAAATAAAAGTGAAAACAATTTAGCAGAACTTTTGGGATGAGATCTAAGAGGAAAGTTCAGAGGCCTGAGGCCCAACATCAGCACACCAGGCGTTTCCAACCTACTGACAACCTTCATGTCTTAGAAACACAAGAAAAAGTCAAATCCCAAGCTACTAAATGTGAAGAAACAAAAATATATCCAGATAGAAATCAATTACAAGGAAGAGCAATACAAAGAATCAATGAAACAAACAATAGTTCTTTGAAAAGATAAACATTGGCAAGTCTTAGACAAAAAGCAATTAAAGAGAGCCACAACTAACAAAATTAGAGATTAAAAAGGTGGGCAGAACAATAAATATTATTGTTATATAGAGGACCATGAAGGAATACTTTGAAAAATCTATATTCCCATAAATGAGAAACTATGGATGAAATGGCAATGTTTTTGCACATTTATCACCCGCCAAATTAAAACCAGGGGCTATAAACAAGTTAAAAAGATCTACGATAGGCAGTGAAATTGACCCTCCCAAGAAAAAAGTGTCCAGGACTGTGTGGATTCACTGCTGCTTTCTATCAGCTCGTTAAAGACAGACTAAGGCCAATGCTCCCCACTCTGCTTCATGAAACAGAAGGGGACAAGACACCGCCAAACCCATTCTGTGATGCCAGTACAGTACTGCTTAGATACCAGTCTAGTTTGCTTTCCATTGCAAAGATACAGCACTTATTTCAGCTTACAGTTTACAGTCCATCATGCAGGGAAGTCACTGCCGGAGCTCAAGACAGAGGCAGGAACTGAAGCAGAAGCCACGGAAGAACACTGCTTACTGGCTGACTCTCCATGGCTTATTCAGTTTGCTTTCTTATACCACCTGGGACTACCTACCCAAGAGTATGGGGAAAAACCCTAAAACTCATATGGAAGCACACAAGACTCCAAATAGGTATAGTAATCCTAAGAACAAAAGTGATTCTGAAGATACTAAAATATCTTATTTTAAACTGCAGTAAATAGCTATTCTAATAAAAGTAACAGTTCAGCAATAAAAGCAGACACATCACACAGTAGAAAAGAATGGGACCTGGAAATAAGTCCAAGTAACTACAGCAACCTAATCTTGGACAAAGGACAAAACACAGTGGGAAAACTAGACATCTGCCTGTGAAGGAGTAAGCTAGATCTGTATCTCTCAGTCAGAAAAAATCAAAACCAAATACATTAAAGACATTAAAACCTAAAACTTTAAAAATCTTAGAGGAAAACACTTCAAGATAAAGACAAAGCAAGGAAATTCCAGGAAGAACACCAATCATTTAAGAAATAACAGGAAGATTTGACAGATAATATTGTATGAAATCAAAAGACATCTGCACAGCAAAACACTTAATCCAGGGTGAAAAGACAACGCACACACATAGAGAACATCTTTGCCCGCTGTACATTTGACAGGTAATTAACATACAGAATGTGCAAAGAATTCAAAAAAAATAAACGTGAAAAACCTTGTTGTGAAAGATGACTCGAGGGTTTTGAGTGCTGACTGCTCCTCCAGAGCGCTGCATTCCAGTCTCTGCACACGCGTGATCACTCACAACCGCCTGCAACTCCAGCTCCTTCTCGTGGCTCTGAGGGCACCAGGTGAGCGGACAGTACACACACATACATGCAGGCAAAACACCCATACACACAAAATAAAATTAAGAAAATTAAATGTGAGAACTCAAACCATCCTGTCAGCACGTGGACAAATGAATTGCACAGGCAGTTCCCAAAGGAAGAAATCCAGTCAGGTGGCAAACACATGAAGAATGCTCAACATCTTTAGCCACCAGAGAAATGTGAGTTGCGTCTTCCCTGAGATTCCATCTCACGCAATTCTGTTACCATCGAGCAAACATTTGACAACAGTTGCGGAGTGAAGGGTAGCACTGCTGGGAGAAATATAAATGACTGCAGCCGCTATGGAAAGCAGCTGGAAGGTCTCAAAAGCACTAGAACTATGTCTACCATACGATCCGGAGAGCCCCCTCTTGGGTCTGGAGGCAGTAAACCTCTGAGGTACTGTGCAACCACGGTGACAGCAGCCCATCACAACAGTCAAGTTCTAGAACCGGCCTTGGTGCTCACCAACAGTGAATGGACTACAAGTGTTCTTTGTTCAGACATAAGGAAGAAGGAAATTGTGACACTCGCAAATAAATAAATAAATAAACAAACAAATAAATGGAGAGTCCTAGAGATCATCATGCCAAGTGAAATAAGCTGGTTTGAGAAAGACTTTGCTTACTTTTCAGGGAAAGAGAAGCACAGTTCCCAGGAATGTGAGAGGTTTCCGGACACCCGGCATCCGAGTCTCTAAATTGATGCAGTGTTAAGTGTTCTTTGCCTCATACAGCACAGGATGCTCATGACAGCTCTGAACGTCTCCAGTAACTGGAGACCTTAACCAATAGCCAAACTGAAAATGTTTTAAAACAGTGTGAAGAATGTTGCCAAACAATAGAGAGGCTCTATCAACTGGGGAAAAAAATGAAAGAAAAGTAATTCCCCTTTTTAAACATTCTTTTTATTGTTTCTGTTCTTAGATATATTTTATTGCTTTTATTATGAGAGCAAAGTACACTGCTGTAATAGAATAGTGAAAAGAATATTGAGGACACCATAGTTCCAGGGAGTTCTGGGTCATGAACTCTAACCTGTTGGTACTGGCCTTCATCCCAGTACACTCACCTTCTTCCTCTGAACAGGATGGAAACAAGCCTCTCTTTCCCTGGAGCATCCAATTATTAGTTTCTAAATTCTCAAACCTGAGGCAGGCAAAGAACAGCCGGAGCCTCCAGAAAGAGCCTTGCAGATGCAGGATGATTGACATACTGACCTCCCAACTTTGTCTTGGGCTGTTTTGAGTCCTAGACCCTTCGTGTAGCCATGAAGTAAATGACTGTGGAATAAATAAACAAATGTGGGCATTATTTTAATACATGTGTGTTTAGTGTTCAGTTTATCATGAAGATGTTATTTCTATGTCCAAGAGAAGGAACTAAGATCTTGTTTAAGGCTCTTGGCAACAGCGAACCTGAGTATGCCTTGATCTCCTGCCTGCAGCCTCCTCTTTCTGACAAGATGCTTCTATTCTGCTCCACAGAATTATCTATAACCACCATGGAGCGGAGTTGGGCTTTATCAGTATATGTCCCTCCCCTCCTGTCCTAGGACTCAAACGTTCTGCTCAATCCTGAGGACAGCAGTTTCTGCACGTGCCAAGGAGAGATACTTTATCTCTGGGATTTGGTCTAAGGGCAGAAACTCCACTACAGCCATCATTCTAAGCATTAATAATCCAGAAGGCCTTAATTATAAAATACTGGTCATTGCTCATCAGCACCTCCTCTCTCCCCTCCAAGGCCTAATATACTCTCTCCATGAATTCGCCAATTGTAGGCATTTTATGTAAGTGGTATCCTATCACACAGTACTTAGCCTTCTGTGACTGGGCCACTGCACCAGGCACATTGTTTGCACAGTTAATCCAATTGACACAGAACTCTTCATCCTTCTGATGGCTGAATAATGATCCCTTTCATATGTACATTGCATCTTGTCTATTCATTTCTCTGTTGATGGGTACATGTGGATGTTTTTCCTATGGGATATTGTGAATAGTGGGGCTACAGACATTTGAGTACAAGTATCTGTTTCAGTTGCTGCTTTCAATTCTTTGGAAATAGATATGTAAGAAAGGAATTACTGGCCATATGGTTATTCTATATTTTGTTTCTTAAGAGATGGCCAAGGTATATTTCACAGTGAAAGTACTGTTTAATATCCTAACATACCAGGTCTTCAATTACTCCACATCTTCATCAGCACTAGTGATTCATTTTTCATTTCTGACATTCATCAAGGGGTATCTCCTTGGGGTTTTGAATAGCATCTTTTCATATATATTTCTCAGAGAATATTTATTTACTTTTTCCATTTAATATTGAGTTGTCATGCCAAGCATTGTAGCACACACCTTGAATCCAATACTCAGGAGGCACAGGAAGGTGGATTTCTATGAGCTCAAGGTCAGCCTTGTCTACATTGCAAGTTCCAGGCCAGTAAAGGCTAACAGTGAGATTAAAAAATCCAAAAATAAATAAATAGACTTATTTTTATGGCTTCAAAAAATCAATCATTTTATCAATGTGGTTTATTACAATGATTTTTACATATGAACAGCTCTTAAAAATCTTCATTAAAGTTCATTTAATAACACATAACAGTACACAATCCATTTATCATGAGCAGAATCATACACTTCCTGGCCTATTGGGGAGAATATTTGCACTTACACTCACAAGGGCTATTAGTCTGTAGTTGTGAAGTTCTTGCCTTGTTGGTTGGGGTAATGCTGGTCTCATCAATGAGCTCCTCGCCTGCAAGTGTTTGAGAAAGGAAAGTGCTGACTCTTTCCCTTCTGTTTGACAGAAGACACCAATGAAGTCACCATATCCTGGGCTTGTTTGGGGAGGTTTTCTCATTGCTGATTCTATCTTCAAGCTTGAAACCGGTCTATTCAGGTTGCTGCTTTCTTCTTGAAGCAGTTTTAGTTTGTGAGTTTCTACAAACTGGTCTATTTACCTATACTAAGTTACATAACTTTGTGGGACACAGCTACTCATAATATTTTCTTAGAATCATTTCGTCCTTGTGAAGTGTTAATCTTCATTTATCATGTTATCTGAGTGTTTGCTCTTTTTTTCTTAATTGACCTAAAGATTTTTGATTTTGTTGATCTTTTCAAAGAACCACCTTTTTATTTTTTATTTATTTTTATTTTAAACTATCTTTCTAGTTTCAACTTAGGCTTTTTCTGTTCTAATCCTTGTTTACTTTGTCTTCATGACTCTCAACTCAACTGATTGTAAAAGAGCCAGCAATTATTTCTTTCTCAAATGCCTAAAAGCATAAGAAGAAATATGTATCCAGTGTCATCAGGCAAAGAATAGTTTGTGTTGTTACATTTTCTGTTTAATATTTGTGAACACTGTATCAATTATAACATTCTTATAAAGACATTTATAAAAAAAAAAACAAGCAGCCACTAAGGAAACCAGCCAGATCAAATGTTAAGAACATTTTCCAAACTGAACTTCTACAAAGCTAAAGGATGGCTCAGCCATTTAGAGCAGTTGTTGCTCTTGCAAAGAACCTGGGTTTGATTCCCAGCACCCATATGGCTACAACCTTCTGTAACTCCAGTTCTAGAGAATCCAACCACCCTCTTCTGAACTCAGCAGACACCAGGAATGCATGTAATACACATACATACATGCTGGCAAACTGTTTATACCCATAAAATAAATAGATAAATCTTAAGAAGTTAAAATAGCTAAGAGCGAGAACAATACAGAGAGTTCTTAGACGTTTACAGGATGAACTGAAATCAGCGCTCTCACTTTTAGGTCATCCTGTTATCAGAAGACATATCAGACTGCAGAACACAAGCCCAGTGAGGACTTTCCATTATGTTATAAACACTGATCTCTCACTTGAGAGAATAGCGTATTACTGTAATGTAGCTCCTGCAACCCTCCTGTAAGGTGTGGTGCCATGTAGGCTACCTTCTAAAGGTTCTGTGCTAAGAATGGGCTTCGGTTTGGTTTTCATTTGCATCTCCTGCTTGCCTACAAGTGTCCTGACCCTGCTCACCTTCAACACGCATCTCATCTTACTCACCTACCTTCGAACCTGCTCACTAACTCCCACACTCCATAGCCACGGTATTGAGACCCAAGATTACACAGTGTTATAATATAACAATCTGTGGTTTTTCTATTGCCCTTAATAAGTGATTTCAGCAAAACCAAGCAACACTTGAGAGCAACTTCAAACATGAAAGAAGGAAGAAAAGGTCTGAAGGAAAGAAACACAGAATGGCTCCACTTCCTTTGATTATCATTCTAGAATGGATGTAACTTAATCCTTGTTGGGCAACTTCAGGAAAGGCATGTGAATTCTGATTCTGCATTCACAACATTTTATCAGTGTTAGTCTGCAACATTATGAGATAGCTGGGAAGATAAAATGAAATAATTATACTGCAAACTATATTTCCATATTGCAGCCTTCCATATTGCCCATTTCTCTTTTCTTTTCTTTTTTTTTAATTTCTTCTCTTCTCTGTGGGAAGAGCTTGTTATCCAGAGCTTGCAGGTAACAAGCCAGTCTCAGACTTTGTAAATCCACATTTTTCTGCCTCCAATTCTTACGTGTCTAAGAACAAAGAGCCCAAAACACGCCTTTGAAGGAGGATCCATTTCTCTTTTCATTCATTTTTATACACACACCTAACACACAAATAATTAAGCCACCTTTTCACCAAAGAATTGCCGAGAATCTATTTACTGTAAGATAGAAGGAATGTTTTTTTACTAGCTTCCTGTATTAGGGTATTAACGAATCTTTAGCAGTCCTGCCTTATCTCTTACAGTACAGAATCAGACAAGGGGGAAGATGGGAAAGGTAATATGTGGGAATAAAGGCTGTGGTTTATGGAACCATTATATGTGCTCTCATGGACAGTAAATTGTCTTGTTTACTAAGGTGGCTGCAGCAATGTGTATAGAAATAGGGACCTATACTATCTTCTGACTTAGCTACTGCTTGACATTTAATATTTGTTGATATATCAAAGACAGACAACCAATTCAATAAAAAAATCTTTTCCTTCTACAACAAACAAATAAACAAAAGACAAAGCTAAAAGTGAAAAAAAGGTTATTTTAAATTGACAATGGAGGTTATATGAAGGGACATTCAAAGACTAAATAAAACATGCCTTCCTACTAAAGAACTAATAGAACCACTGCGACCCAAGGATGTGAAAAGACTTTGTATTTTGGAAAACTAACACTGCACAAAAGATGCTAATATCATTACGACTGTGTATTTTGTTCTCAAATCAAGGTTTTTGTTTGCTTTTTGGTTTTTCTTTTTTTTTGAGACAGGGTTTCTCTGTGTAACCTTGGCTGGCATGGAACTTGCTCTGTCAATGAGGTTGGCCTTGAACTCATGAGATCCACCTGCCTCTGCCTCCTGAATGCTGGAGTTAAAAGCAAAACTTTTTTAAAGCAGGGTCTGGAAACTTGTTATTTATCTCTGTGAAGTGGTACCAATTTACTTTGGGTATATGAGACTTCTGGAAGAAATTGTGTTGCTCTGCAGCAATGCTAACTTACACAGGAACATCAACAGAAAAAGACCAGCAAATGTGTTGCAGTTACTTCATCCATTAAATGGGGAGTAACAAATGATGCAAAGAGCATTAGTAACTTAAACCAATCAGAATTTTGGTTTGTTCATGATTTAGAACCAAGTTTTAATAAAAAGAAAGATATTAGCAACATTATCTTAAGATATGTCAAGACGCCATAGGCGCAGCTTTGTCAATTCTTCAAGCTGGGCACAATGGAGAGTATAATCATCATGCCACCGCCATGCTTATGCGTAGGTTAGAAGAATTCTCTACATGAACTAAACCATAATTCCAACTCATTCAGTGTAGGTAGGTTAGGGGACAAACTGTGGTTAGCTACTGTTCCTGGGCAAACGTATCTTAGAGTCTGCAGCACTGGTGACCTGAAGAGCCTGCACAATTGAGCAAAAAGGAAATGCCACCAATGCAAGGATCCCTACAGCACCGTCCATTTTACACCATCTATTCTCCAGCTATTCACTGAGGTGCAAAGCAAGTGGGCCTTAAACCAACAACTGGAAAAAGTAGAAAGAGAGCTGATACAACTGGCGGGCGCTAAGATAACGAAGCAGCAGCTTTCCTGGCAAAGGCATTAAGTCAGTTGCTTAATGTTGCTGTGAGATAATAAATAGCTATGAAAAATGACCATCTGTCAGTCTACTTGACTAGGGGAGAAGTGGAAATAAGAAGTTTAAGTGCTGCCTAAAAGAAATAACTGAGAATAGGGTTGAGCAAGAGTCTACATAATTTTCATTAACTGTGTCATTTAGCTTTTTCAGTCTCACGTCAGAGGTGCTACCAGGTGTAGTTGTATGGATATTCAACTCCTGATAGGTGAAATGGAGAAGCAGAAGACTTTAACTTGCCTAAGATCTTGTGGAGAGTAAATAATGAAGTTTGAGTTGAAAGTTAGAAATCCTACTATCAGAATCTGTGTTGTTGTGTAGTACAGTCCGTAAGAAGTGCAGCAAATGACTGTCACTAAGATCTCATCTACGGTACTATGTGATGTTATAATTGCAATGTCTATTTTAGACGCCGTATGGATAATGTGTGAAAATAATACAGCCCATTTTTAGTGTCGTAGGTTGAAAAAGTTCTACTTAAATAATGCAAAATGGCTGAGTCAAGCTTTCCTCCCACTCTAAACGCAGCACCTAATTTTCACTTATGGATAAAATTATGCAATCACTACAGGTCCAAGTCTTGTATTCTTCGATTCTCAAAGCTGACCAATCAACTTTTGTTTCCCCATTTCTTTTAGCTACAGATCCTTTCCCATTTTCATTCCGATTACAAATTCAAGCCAGTCAAACCCAACGTGTCAGCTGCACTTTCCAAGGCTCCACTTCGGCCTGTCCCTCTCTTCAGGCAATCTTGCCTCCACTATTACTACAGAAACTGGCCATCTGGTGTGGGTCCCATGAAGTCCCTACTTCTACAATGCCTACGCATTTAGCCATATAGCCACCCATCTTCCCCATCTTCACTGAAAAGACAAGTTTTCTTGTCACGAGTTAAATTATCTCTGTCTGGGTTCCATCTTCTTCAATTTCTTCAAATACCTTAATGTACTAATTTTCCATTTTGTCTCTTGTCATGGTGGATTGTGGCAGATTTGTCAAGCATATTGCTGTGGCTTCCACAGCCTCTTACGAGGGAGAGTGAGTCACTCATGATCTCTACAAAGGGCAGCTATGCTTTGTACTGTGTGTACTCCACTTGATTATAAACCAGTAGAGGAGTAGGTCTCTCAAGGGACAGCCAGTTTACACACTGATCAGAGAATTAAGACATGACTTGACATGAAAACATAGTTTCTCATCCTACTAAATCTCACTCCTGTAGGAATTAACAGTCTACTATGGGACATGGGGAGATTTTTATTATGAAATAAGCCATACAATTTTCTCCGTGACCAGTTAGTGGAAGAGGCATTTACTTACTGTTCTGTGGAAATAAATACATACTACACAACTGCTGGAGCACTCAGTGCAGGAACAACATCAAATATGAATACTAATAAAACACAATTTACAGCACCCACTTATGTGGGTTATAAGTATCTGTCATTAACCCCACAATGTAGGTTCTAAGATTCCAAAATTTTCAGATAAGGAAACAAAAGCTTGGAGAGCTTAGATAACTTATCAATGTCTTCAGTTAGTGAGTCACAGAGTTTCTGCTGTTTCCAGATCAATATCCTCAGTTAGTGAGTCATGGAGTTTGGACTTTGTTTCCAGAGCTTGTGGGTTCTTTGTCCTCTTTAGAAGATATCTAGCCTTTCCCTTTTCAAAACATTTCATAGCTCAGTTTAATCCTTGTCAGAGTACCATGACGTTGAAAAGATACGGATTAGCTTTACCTAAGATTATAAAACAGAATAAACTTAAGGGATAATCAGGAGGGAAATAATACTCAGCTAGGGGCAAATTTAGTGTATATAAGTCATTTGAGTATAATCTAGGCTCTGTATGTAGTTCTAACAGGGTCACTACAGACTGACTAACCAGGAAGAGGTAGCTTGGTAGCAACTGAGGATACAGGAGCATGCAAAGTGATCATTTCTTTCCAAGGAGATCATTAGTAAACACATGTGTTAGACAAACTATAGTTCTATCTGGCATAAACATTTTTGCTGAATGAATATCAAGCAATATCTGACAGATTAATATCCTGAATGTACAAAGGACTCAAAAAACTAAACAAGAAAAATAATTTAATCAAAAAAAAGGCTAAGATACTCTATGGCTCTTGTGAGGAGCATTGTCAGCCCAAGTGGTAAAGCTTCATTTAAGGTATTTGTGTGTGTGTGCATACATGTATTAGATATAATTTTACATAAATAACAATGATTCCTGGAGACTTTATAAAACATCACTAATGGTACTTGTTCCTTATTTGCTCCTCTTCTTCTATATTGACCTCCCTATTCCACTCTATGGAAGAAGCCCCCATCAGATTACCTATATCCTGCCACAATCATCCCCACTACCAGGCCTGGGAAATCTCCATTTGAGTTGTTTGTCAGGGTACTCCAAGTGACCTCCAGAACAATACAGGTCACTGCTACTGTCCTTGGTTACCTCTCAGAGGTTGAAGTTAAATCCCTACAGCTGAAGGCTCTACACACTTTGGAGATGGGACCCAGAAGACTGATTCTGAGTAAATGCCAAAGGACAGAAAATACTATTTATGATGCCAAGGGAGGGAAGCGATCAACAATTCTACCCAGCTGTGATGCCTAGGAACCACAACATAATCCAGCTTGGCAAGATATCCCTAATGATGGAAGAATGGTACTCATATCTTGCTGGGGTTATAAGTATCTGTCATTAACCCTGACTGTCTAATTGGGAGTAAGGCCCACTCAACAAGAGAGAAATAACATACTAGAAACCTTGCCAAACACCTGGGACTAGCAAGGTCATGGATCTGAAGGAGAACCCACTACCATCACCGTACTAGACCAGCATAATTCCTAACTGCATCCTAAAACTTAAGCCCACAGATAAAATGTAGCTTTTACCCCTACAGCAAAAAAGGTTTCTCTTGCAGCAAATAGAGAACATTTCAGAAAGCAACAACCAGTCAGAACGCTGTGATCAACTGATAGGGGGAGTCCCAAAGGATACATCTACAACAAACATGGGCACCTAAAGCTCGGGGAACATTGCAGAAGAGGTGGGAGGAAAGATTGTAAAGGCCAGGTGACCAGGAAGTCTGCTGTGAGATTGTATCTCCTGGAAATGACAGGGGAGGTACACCCATGACACCTCAACAATATGGCTGCCTACAAAAGATCACCAATAAATATCCTAACACGGACAGAAGAAGGAAATCATGGGTCACCGCCCCTAAATAAAGAATTCCAGACAACTAATGACTGCTGAGAGAGAAGAATCAACCTCTCTTTGGTATGAGTGCCCTAATTTTTTATCCAGTACAAAATGGTTAGCCCTGAAATCACACATACATAAGCAACACTAATGGGACTTGCCAGGTTGTATTTATATATTTATATGTTTATGCATATATGTGTTTATGCATATATAAGAATAACCAAAGAAAAAGAGGCCATCAGCTTGAGAGAGTCTTGTAGGAGACATGGAAAGAGTTGGAGGGAGAAAAGGGGAAGAGATGTAACTGTATTTTAATTAAAAATGAAAAAAATAAGCCAGGTACTGGTGGCGCACGCCTTTAATCCCAGCACTTAGGAGGAAGAGGCAGGCGGATCTCTGTGAGTTTGAGCGCAGCCTGGTCTACAGAGTGAGTTCCAGGACAGCTAAGGCTACACAGAGAAACCCTGTCTCAGAGGAGGGGGGAAGCAACAAGGAAAAAAAAACAGGCCAAGAAAATGGATAAAGTTCTCAAAAGAAGAAAAATAAATGGTCTATGAGTATTTTCAAAAGTCTTCAATATCCTTAGTGACCAGAGAATGCGAATTAAAACTACTTTGAGATTCCATCCCCCCACCCCGTCAGAATGACTAGCATCAATAAAATACATGACAACAAATGCTGGCAAGGGTGAAGGAAAAGAGGAACCTGTGTTAGGGTTGGTTGGAGTGTAAAGAGCTACTGTGTAAGTCAGCGTTTCCAGAAAGGCTGCAATACAGAACTTCTGTACATCCCAGCTTTGCCATTTAGATACACACCCAAAGGGTCTACATTCCACTACAGAGATGCTTGCTCAGCTATATCATTCAGATACACACCCAAAGGATCTACATCTCACTACAGAGATGCTTGCTCAGTTATGCCATTCAGATACATACCCAAAGGGGTCTACATCCCACTACAGAGATGCTTGCTCAGCTATGTCTTTCAGATACACACCCAAAGGGTCTACATCCCACTACAGAGATGCTTGCTCAGCCATGCTTACTATAGCTCTATTCACAATTAGAAAATGAAATCAGCCTAGATGTCGATCAACGGATGAATAATCAAAATATTCTGTATTATATAATACATATACTGAAATATATATATATATATACTGATATATATCTATACATACATATGGAAGTTTAATCAGCCATACAGAAAAATGAAACTTTTAGGAAACCAATAGAACTGGGCAATACTGAGGTAGCCCAGGCTTAGAAAAGCTAACACCCTATGTTCACTCTCATTTTCAGACTTTAGCTTTTGGTATACATCTGTGTGAGTGTGTGTAGACACTGGGAAAGTAAAAGGGGGCCCATGAGGAGCAGAGGAAGCTTTACTAAGGGTGAGGGGTGGGCAAGGTACTAGGAGAGATCTAGAAAGGAAGGAAGAATACTGGAGAAAGGTCTAAGTGGAGGTTTTGAGCTGGGAGATGGAGAGAGAACTACAGCCAAAACTAGGTACGTGTGGTGATGTAGGAAGGTCATCTGTCTATGTGTTACTTTCATTGGTTAATAAAGAAACTGCCTTGGCCGTCTGATAGACCAGCCCTTAGGTGGGTGGAGTAGACAGAACAGAATGCTGGGAGGAA
>LOEQ01000610.1:288019-300457 GCA_001685075.1 Bramus lutescens | reverse complement strand
CCCCAACTCAGCCTCTGCTCGCGACCCCCTTTCCAGTCTTAAGTTCCCCGCACTACCACCTCCGTTTGCGCTCTCAGAGCGCATGATGTTGTGGACTTGGCTGTCTCTGTTGTCTTAATAGTACGCTTGTTTAGTCACTCATCAGATGTGACTTCCTAGCATTTTCTGCGCGAGGGGTGCTGTAGGGGACGCTGGAGATCCAGCAGGAAAACGGGGGAATATCGCTCCCCGAGTTACATTCCCCATTCACAAACTGTGTTATCCCTCTGAGCGCCAACCTTTCCCTTCCTGGCAACTAGGTTAACAGCTGGCGCATTTGCCGGGCGGTGGTGGCGGACGCCTTTAGTCCTAGCACTCGGGAGGCAGAGGCAAGCGGATCTCTGTGAGTTCGAGGCCAGCCTGGTCTGCAAGAGCTAGATCCAAGACACGTTCCAAAACTACAGAAAAACCCTGTCTCAAAAACCCAAAACAAACAAACAAAAAACAACTGGCGCGTTCATTAATATAAAACTTTCTTCCTCCTGCATTGCTTATGACAGTTGGACTTTTTTTCTTTTCTTTTTTAATCATCGTCTTTTCAGGTGTTTCCACATTTACGTGCCGTTTTAGGAAGCCGCTCCTCAGATCCTCTCTGTGCCCTTCTTTTCACCCTCTGTTTTATTCTTGTGTTGACTGTAGCGTTTCCCTTGTTGTGGCTGTGGTATATGGGCACATGCACCACCTTACCAACTTATTCCATCATGACACCATTTCAGAATTTGGGAGCTCTTGGGCAGGCCAGAATCCAGGTTGTGGCTCTTCTAGATTAGGTCTTTTCCCTCCAAAAATGTTTCAGTTACCACAGATATTACAGAAAACATAATGCCCTTGTGTGCCACACATACGTCACATTTAGTTTGTTGACTGCTTACCACGGCTTTATGAAGTCGCTAATCATATCCACTGCCCAATCTCACAGATGAAGAAATGAAGCAAAAATACCAAATAACTTGCCAATTTTCATTCAGCTGGATGTGGATCTAGGAAACCGGATTTAGAACTTGCTCTCACCGTTACACCTTACATCTTCTGTATACTTTGCCCTTAACATACCTGATGAAAATAGCATGTAACATCCTTGTACCAAAAGATGAGCAAGTGTAAGCAACTGCTTACCAGTTTTAAGGTAAGAGAACGAAAGTGAGGGACCTCATTAGCCTCCAGGGACTCAAAAAAAACAAGAAGTACTCAGTTTGTCATCTCTCCCCTACCATTTAAAAAGCTCTTCTAGAGAATTCCCCGTTGTTGTGTGTCATGTTACTACTGACATATGTGTGCCTATTTGTTGAGTGTGCTTCTTAATTATGGCTACATTTTTTTTTCATTAGTTTGAGTGGAAATCTTCCTAAATCCATTAAAGTTAACTTGAGTCTCAAAACTAGAACATTTAAAATGGCACCGCAGGGCTGGTGAGATGGCTCAGCGGGTAGAGGCACTTGCAGCCACGCCTGCCAGCCCAACTCAGATCCTTGGACGTGCATAGTGAAGGGAGAGAACTGAGCTCTGCTAGCTGTGCACTAAATAAATGCCTGTCACTTTTTCAAAAGCACAGTGTGTACTGTGTAAATATATATAGGAGAAATGAATTATGGTCTTCAGATTGCATTGTGAGGATTGGCATTTGCCTCGTGTGCAAAGCCAGGGATGGAAACAGTTTAGGGAAATCTAACCCTCATTGTTTCGGTCCCAGAGGTTAAACTACCCCTGACTACTCCATTGTCATCCGTAGAGGGTCGTTTAATCTATTGTGTACATCTGGGCTTCTGAGAAAGGCCACACAGTCAGATTTTAGGTTTTTATAGAAACAGAACAATGTAATTTGATAACACAAGTGAGAAGTTGATCTTTGGAGCCATATGGGAAAATGACAGAATTCCCTTATTCAGGATGTTTCTGTAAGAACTATAATTCAATTGGCAAGTAGAGTAGGCAGAATTATGTTTGGGAAATATATTTACGTATATATTTATATTTTTGCCCATATAACTGATATAGTATAGTCTAACTTGTGTTTTCACATTCATATACAGAAGTAATACTTAATGTTCTTTTCCCATTGGAAGAATGATGATTTAGATGTTTTGAATATAACTGGAAAAAGGCCCCAACAAGTTGAAGCATGATAATAAATGCTTTTTCAATAAATATTTGTTGCCAAGTTGTGGAAACAATGTAACCTAGTAAATGCTAAATGGGAGCCATCTGGGAGCTTCAGGCAGAGGAGGAGCCGAGGTGCCTGGCTTCTGACGTGAAACAGTGGACCTGAAACAGCTGTGTTGCTTTGCTGGTTTTCGTAGTTTTTGTCAAAACAGAATATTTTATCAAGTAACACAGCTTGGAAAATTAGTAGAGAAACTGAAATGCTCCACTTGGAGTCTTGCTTAACGGGAGAAACAGACCTGTTGAATTCTCCACCTGGTGTCTGGAATCTACTGGGTCTTAGTTTGCTTTCTAAGGGTGCCCGTGTTTTAAGAATATATACATATTTTTTGTATAGTATTGCTTTAACTCAGTTCTTTTCAGTCTACTTTTTTAGTCTTTTCTAGCATATCAGCTCATGCATTGTTATTGTTATAAATGAAGTAGCTGAGCTGGGGATGTAGCTTATTGGGTAGAAAGCTGGCCTACCATATAAAGGCCCTGAGTTTGTCCCCTAATACCTCAAAAAAGCAAAATAAACACTCCACAAAACAAAACAAAAAACCCATTCTCTTTGGGACTAGAGAAATGACTTTGTGGTTCAGAGTATTGCTCTTGCAGAGGACTCAAGTTTGGTTCCAAGTGCAGGCAACTCAAATTTGTTAACTCCAGCTCCCCAGGATCGGACTCCCTCTTATGGCTTCCACTAGGAACCGCACCCTTCTCTTGATCACTTTATTTTCTTTTTTTCCCCCCAGACACAGCTTGGTAGTTTGTTAAATGTACCTTTTTCACTTTAAATTTTCAGTAATTTGAATTGTCACTAATACCATGTATGCTTTCTTCACTTCAGATATGGGGTGTGACCCTCCAAGAATTAACGATAAACTAATGAGGTTCTTTGATCATTGTGAGAAGTTTTTAACTGATGTGGAAAGAAACGATTCGGCTCTTTATCATGTAGAAGCCTTCAAAACTGGACCTGAAATGCAGAAGATTCTAAACAAAGTTGCAGCTACTTTGCAAGTGCCAGTAAACAGTTTAAATGCAGGTATTATATCTGTTATATTTCATTTCAATTCTGGTGTAAGCAGTTTGGGAGTGTTAAATGTAAACAAAAGAACAACAACAACAAAAAAAAAACGACAGTTGCTCTTAGGGTCCACAATAAATTTATGTTAACTAAATAGCATGTACCACATGATTAACTTTATTTTCATATTTTTTAAATCTTTTATAAATTAGTGTATGAGCCTCCTATTTTTTTGTGAGAGCCTGATCTCTAAGCATAACTTAATTTAAAAATTGCCTTTTCTAAATTAGCTCTTTGTGCCATGTGGTGGTGGTACACACCTTTAATCCCAGCGCTCAGGAGGCAGAGGCAGGCAGATCAAAGTGAGTTCCAGGACAGCCAGGGCTGTCACACAGAGAAACCGAGTCTCAAAAAACAAACAAACAAAATTATCTTGAGGAGGGAGCGGGAGGAGAAGAGGAAGAGGCAACTGAAATTGGTATGTAAAAATTAAATAAATATTACCTCTTTGTAAAAAATGCAAGTGAAAAATCATAAATCCTTTTGTTTTGGAAAACCTTGGGAGTGTGTGTTATTGTGGAGAATGGTAAATTTTAGGGAGTGAGAAGTGAAGGGGGTTTGCAGCTTCTATATGTGGAGGAGACTCCAGGGACGTGAGTAGCCACATCTATCCTGAGCTGTTGAAGTGAGCCTGTGGTTTGTCGTCTATGCTGAGACACTTGGGAGAGTGACTGCAAGTGGGAAATAGGGCACACGGTCGCCTAGGAATGGACAAGTAAGAGAATGAGGTTTTGTTTGTTTGTTTTCTAAAACTTTATAATTTATTATGATATTCCTGGATATTAATATGTAGAGAAGTGATTATATGTATCATTATATTGTGAATCAATATAATATTCCAAAAGATTAGAAAAAGAAGGTGTTGGTGCAAGGGGAGAAAGTTAAAATCTCCTGTTCCTGGCTTGGTTCAGTGTTTCTTGTTGGTTTGTTTTGTCATTTGTTTCCTGGTATAGAGTACGTCACCTCCTAGTTTGAGAGCTAGAACTGAGACTGCAGATGAGCCATACCATGTCTTCAGACACACACAGCGTTAACAAGCCACTGTGTTTTTATTAGGTGTTGTGGTTCTAAAACCTTATAGAAGCCCAAGTTTCCAATCGCTTTTATGTATAGTCCTATTGAAATAAAAATCTTTCTTAAAAGATTTTATTTTATGTGTGTAAGTGTTTGCCTGCAAATGTGTGGGTGTGTGAGTATCACGTATGTTGCCTGGTGGTGCCCGTGGAGGCCAGAAGAGGAGATCAGATCCTCTGAAACTGGTTACAGACCATTGTGAGCTTTCATGTGGGTGCTAGGAATAGAACCTGGGTCCTCTATGAGAGCAGCTAGGGCTTATATATTACCTCAGGAATTCTTTAAACTGAATGGGTATGGAATGCATGTAATATCAATTAATTAATCTTGGTCTCATTTTCCTTTGGGAAAGAAAAACACAGTAAAATGAACCAAAACTCAGAGTAATGGTAGCAGCCACTACCGTTGGCACCTCATCCCTTCGTCCCCTGAACTCTCCAGTTTTAGATGTTCCTGCTTGTTTACTAGAGAGCCCAGTGTTTGATTCCTCTTGACCAAGGCCTCCTTTTATAGCCCAAGCCCTGATTCACGTATCCCTTTTTTAGTACCGTTTATGTCTAAAGTAAAGCAGTTAGCAGTGTAAACATCCCTGGTTCCTGATTCTGGAATCTGCTGGAATTTCTTGGGCAGCTAAGTTTGGAAAATGGATCTAATTGCCTTACTAGTATGGGGTTTTCCTTTCCTCGTTCTCTGCTTGGAGTCTTCATCTTTCTCCAGCTCCTTCATTCTGTTTTTCCTTCTCAGTCTTCTAGGGTCCTCTCTCACATTTTATGTGTCTCTATTTATGTACTTAAAAGTTATAATATGAGCTGCTTTGTAGTTTTAAAAACTGATAGTAAATATACTGTCGTTGCTAATATTCAAGGAGGACTAAAGCATTGGAATGTCTTGCTCCTTTTTCTACCCTTCTAAAGATATCAATATGGAGTTCTATTTAATAAGTCAATGTGTGAACCCTTTGTTGGGTTTGCTCAAAGCATGCACTTAGAAACCAACTACATTGAGAAACTTTACAAATCGCCCTTTCCAGGCTGCTTCATAGGCTCATTGGACAGCAATGCCTCCCTCGAGGTTTCTTCTGCTGTTGTAGTTGTCCATTTGCAGTCTCGTCTCCAGAAATACAGTTGTTCATCTGTGCGAATAACTGTACACATAGTAGTCTATGGGTATGGAGCCTTCAAAAACTAGAGAAGAGGATAACGCACAAATTCTACCTGTTTTCTCCCCCAGACTTAATTCAGGTAGCTTTCTTCACCTGTTCATTTGACCTGGCAATTAAAGGTGTCCATTCTCCCTGGTGTGATGTGTTCGATGTAGGTGACGCAAAGGTGAGTTCCGTTTGTGTTCTCTTCCTTCCTCGTGCTTTTTAGTCATGTGAAATTTTTGTTGTTTACTCAAAGCAGTGTTCCAGAAAATAAGTACGTTAAACTGCCTGTGACTAACTCCCGATTTTCCTAGGTAAGGAGGGATGGATGCTTAAGTAGGGAACTTTTGGGGTTCATAGAACTCAGAAAAACATCTTTTTATAGTGATTTGATTTCTGAGTGTTCCCTCCTCCCCATTCCAATTAGAAACCACTGCTGGGAGAGGTAGTAGGACTAATACAAGACCAAGTTCCGCTCAGCAAGGACCGTTTCCCACAGACCTGGTTTCATCCCATTCATGAGAAATTCAGTTCCTGTTTGCTTAAGAGGTGCCAGGTTCCACCTGGTGGTGGCAGTGGTGTCGCACAGTTTCTGTGTGTCTTCCTGTCCTCTCTCCTCAACTGACTGGTGCACTTTGAAGGAGTACAGAGACCTCTGAGGACTTTAAGGCAACTAAGTTTTGCTTGATTCTTGAGTGCTGGGGTCTAGAAAGGATGAATTAGGAGAATATTTTGGATCGTCCAGGATTATAGACTTCTGGACCTTAGTTACTCCTTATGTACATAAATAAAACGTCAGTGTTTTATATGGGAATTGAGAATTGCTTTGAAGTTTATTTAAATTCTAAAGAAATATGCCAAACAGCAAATTTCAAGCACATGAAGGCGCTTTATTTTGTTCTGTGGAGACTTAGGTGGCCAGCAGCAGGTCAAAGGTCATGCATGGTTCTTGACCAGTGCCGTGGGAGGGTCGAGAGGAGTGACGGGTTCTCAGTGAATGGCTGCTGTCAGGTGCTGAGTGCCAGGGTGGATACATGTTTGTTCTTCCCCTTTGTGCTCTGAGTCAGTACTGGATGGCCGGCTTCTTCTCATCCCCCAATAACCTTCTGTAATGGGCTCCAAACTCATTAAATACCTACTGCTGGGAGAGTTGGCAGGGCCAGTATAAAGCCAGTTATCCTCAGAGAGAACGTTTTCCCACAGACCTGAGTCTAAACTATCTTCCCAGTCCTGTTTCATATTTTAGTTTTTTTTAGTTAGCTACAAAATAATGAATTAGACTATGTACATTTATGTCATATAATAACCTTATTCTCCCCCGCTTCTGCCCTTCTCTGTTTCCCCTGATTCTCTGCCCACCACAGCTAGTTTTCTTTTTCTTTATATGAGAGAAAACATGAGGTATTTATCTTTCTTCCCCCTGTTGTCCACTTTTTCTCCCCTACCTCTCCTCCCTTCAGATTTCATTCTTCTCCCTCATTCCTCCTTTAACTGGACACTTTCAAAATGAAGAGAGCCCCATTGATAATTTTGCAAATATAAATACAAAGAAATACCATTCACATACCTCAAAGCTTCTCCTTTCCTCCCTACCCATACTGCTTGGATCCAGGGGAATATCATAACTGAGATGATTTTCAGTATTACATAAACAATGAATTTTGATAATATAGAGAAATTTCATTTAACTGAACTTATCTGTCTAGGTTACTCTAGTTGTTGAAACATTTAGGCTATAACTGACTTGGCCGCCTGTTCTTTCCTATTCTGCATGGCTTTGTCCATGTGATCCCTTGTGAAGACTGACAGTGCCTGCTTTAAGTGCATGCTGCTTTCTGAGAGGTGCCCATAACCTGCCCGCTGACTCCTGTCTCATCACCTGAGTACTGCCCTCACCCCGCTTATTCACTTCCTCTTCTATCAAACATTTACTCTTGCTTCCTGTACATCTTTTTTTCTACTTGTAGATAATTTGATGTATGGCAAAAACCTGACACCACATTTGGTTAAATGCTCCTTGTGTTTAGGATGTTCTTGGAACTTTTTAATGTTAAAAATTTGTTTAATAAGAATAACACACTGAGCACTTGTGCATCTAAATAAGATACTTCTCCTACAAGACCATAAATATAAATCCATTTATATCATATTTTTCCGATATCATAGTGTATATCATAACTATAAACATATAACAGTCCAATCTACAATTTTCATGGTTATCTTAATAAAGCCCCTCTATAGTTGTTTTTCTTAAATTCAGAGTCTCATCACAGATCACTGATCTCATTTGGTGTCATGTCTGTTTGGCCTTCTAGTCTAGAAATCACTCTAACTTTCTTTCATCTGTTATGCATTGGTGTCCTCTAGGAATCCAGGCTTTTTTTTTTTTTGTAAAATGTCTTGGATGTGCCTAATTTTTTACTTACATAAATTCAGATTGAGCATTTTTGACAAGAATTCTACTTGAGATACTTCTTACTGTATCCCATTACAAAGAATTATGTCAGCTTGTCACATCTTTGATATGTTTGATCACTGGATGAAAATGTTGCCTGCCAGGTTTCTCTATTGTGGGTACATCTTTGGCTTTTTGTAACCAAAGAACTCATTTAAGCCACATGACTTAACAATTTGAAATACATGTTTAAATACATTAAGAGATTTCATGTATATATGTGTGTGATTATATATATGATTTCACAATACATGAAATTTTATATATGTATATAATTTCATATACCTATGAAATTAGTTAATTTTTTCATCCAAAATCTATTGTGACTAGAGAGATGGCCCAGCAATTAGGAGCACTTACAGTGCTTGTAGAGGACTCAGATTCATCCACATTGTGGCTTACAACCTTTTTTAACTCCAAATTGTGGGATCAAATGCCTCCTTCGGCCTCTAAAGGCTCCTGCTCATACATGGTGCGCATGCGCTCTCACATGCGCGCACGTGCACACACACACAAGTTATTCAAGCACACACACATGCATATATTTTTCCTAGGAAAAATATAAAAGTATGTCTTTTAAGTGCTCTGTGTATTTTTTCAGTGATTTGATTAAAGATAATTTTATTTCTTAAAACTTAGCACCTATACCATACAGTAGGATTATATAGTAAAGTATTTACAGATGAAATAAAATTCTATGAGGGATTTGCTTGAGGATAATCCATTGATAACTCGAGCATAGTTGAAACAGGATAGACTAAATGTTGATTATTGGTGAAGCTGAATGAGGGATACACATGGGATTATCCTGCTGCTGTTGTATATTTTTTTGTGTTTGTAATGCCCCCTTAAAATGTTTGAAAACTGAAAATGGATGGCTTGGTGAGATGGTTCGGCTAGTGAACCTGGCAACCTGAGTTCGAGCTCCTGGAGTCTACATGGTAGAGGAGAGAGCCACCCCTGCAAGTTGTCCTCTGATTCCACTCTTGGCAAAGGTACACCTGCCCAATAAAAGGTGTGCTTCTGTACACGCGTGCACACACACACATTCACACACAATAAATGTATAGAAGATTTTAAGTGGAGAGACATTTTCACAATTCTGAGAACTGGAGATTTTTAGTTACACAGGACCTTGTGAAATGCTGGGCCACTTGTACTGTTATTTAGCATAAATTTGTTTTAGTGGCTGTTTTATGTCAGATATTTGCTTAGAGCTGAAATACTGATACAAGATAAGCACAAGGAACGAAGGGTGTTAATGTGCGCTCTCCAGAGGTCATGGATGGTCAAGAAGTTGGTCAGCAGTGGCCAGGCAGGTCTTTACGGAAGAGGTGGTGCGGAACCAGCTGCACTCCGCACGATGCCTTTTTCACAGCTCCGCACCCTCTTCAGTTACAAATGCACCTGCATTTCCTATTCTGTGGTCACCTTCTGTGTTTAACAATTTCCTATAGAAGTCATTCACATTATTCAGATCTGCCTTCTGGTAAACCTGCCCCTCACCATTTAAACACTCAACTTCTCTTTAGATCTTTGACTCTAGTTATTTGTTAATGCAAATTTTCCCAGTCAGGTAGCTTATATTAGACTTTGCTATTAAATTCTGTTGCACCTGCACTTTCCAGCTTTTTATATAACATGTTAAATGTGAGCATGGGGTGATTTTTTTGTAATGATAATTTGCTGTTTTCATTCCTAATTTTATTGTTTTATTCCTGAGTAGATTTATTATATGTTTACCTAGTTCATATTCTGTTGAAATCTGTCTGTATGTGTCTTCCTTTTGCTGACTTTGATGTGTTTTGTTTGGGGTCCGGCAGACTGACCTAACTCTGCTCCTAAGCTTTGACTAGTACCAAGTTTCTCTAGGATTACTTGTCTTAAAATTCTTAAAAATTTATATTGACTGCGATTAAAAGTCAGAAGAAAGTGGCCAGAGCTGATGATCTTTGTCTCCCTTTAACCCCGACTCCAGTTGTACCACAGATGTTGCTGTGAGTCTGGAGCTCGGAGGTCAGTCCTTAGATGCCTGAGGCGGCCAATGTGGTGGCAGAAGCTAAGACTGTGCCATTTGCTCTATGATGAAACTAGTGTAACTCTTCTCAAAGCTGTTATTATTAATCAGGACACCTGGTACTGTATTAGAAATTACCTTTGAAATGTTTCTGTTTAGGTACTGGAATATTTAAATGATCTGAAACAATATTGGAAACGAAGTTATGGCTATAGCATTAACAGCCGGTCTAGCTGCACCCTGTTTCAGGATATCTTTCTACAGCTGGACAAAGCAGTTGAGCAGAAGCAAAGGTAAAAATGTCTTTAAAAATTTGGAGTTCATTTAGAGCTAGCTGTTCATAAACTTCTGGAAAATATCTTACAATGCATGACTTTTTTGTGTATATTTTAAAAAGAAGATACGATAACTGACATTGCCCAGTCAATATACTAGTTTTGTTGAAGTTGTACTCTGTATTGTCTTTTTCCCTTAACATTACATTTCTGATGGTTCTGTAATTGCATATGTCCTACAGAGAGGTTGTCCATGCTGTGAGTATATCAGTTTTAGCTGTCTTCACTTCTCGGTGGCACTTGAGTTCTTTGTAGTTTGTTATAAAATAGCTTCTGACATGAATATGCAAAATGCTTTTCCCTTACAAGAGAATCTCTCGCTTGAAGAAAAGAAGCTTTTGTTAACATTCATACTTTAAAAAGTTATTTTTGCAAACAAGTTCTTACAGCCTTGAGCTTGTAGCTCAGTGCTCAGGTGCATGCTGAGTGTGAGGTGTCTAGCACCAAAACCAAGCAAACAAAATTAAAGCTCATGATAGAAATATTTGATAGACCCTCAACCCTGTTTCACTTGACACATATATAGCTACAGATGTTGGTCAGAATGGGGCAACAGAAACTGAAGGTAGTCTGTTTCACAGGGGTTAAAGTGAGACATTTTATTCATACCAATGTATTTTATTTATGGGCCCAGTACTAGTTTGTAACATGTTCTTGGATTCAAAAACCCTAATAAAACAAAACCCCCAGCTAAAGTACCTACTTAGTTTCTGCTACCAGAAACTTTTTTTTTAAATGGCATATGTGTATTTATTTATTGTGTGAATGTCAAGGGATGACTTGCAAGAGTTGATTTTCTCTTCCACCATATGGGTCCCAGGTATGAACCCTGGGTCGTCAGCCACAGCGGCAAGTTCTTTTACCAGCTGAGCCATCTCACTGGTCTGACCAGAAGCTTCTGTGGGGATTTCAAATAAATATAATATTTATGATAAGAGTTAACATTTTCCTGTTTGATTTTCTGAATGGCTTCCTCTTACACTTTATGAGACAGCAGACCTTTCCTGGTTGGTCATTGTTCATTGGCCCAGTGTTAAGGGATAATAAATTTATAATTGCGTCAAGAGGCTCTTAAATAACTCTGTAAGGCTTGCTATTATAATTTAATTCTAATTCAGAGCTTAAGTAATAAAATTTTATCAGTAGTGTTTTAAAATAAATGAGACAAAGCCCAATTATTGGTTGAGCAGAATTCTTTGGGTTTTGTTTGTTTGTTTTGTTCTTTCTTTTTGAGACAAGGTCTCCCTATTATGTAGCTATGGCTGTCCTGGAACTCACTATGTAGACCAGGCTGGTCTTGAACTCATAGTCCCTGCCTCCCAAGTGCTGTGATTAAAGGCATGGACCACCACACCAGGCTATGGTTGTGTAGAATTTTTATCAAAATCCCACAAGTTTCTTTGTGGAAATTGAGAAGTTCCAAATTTACACAGGACTTTAAAGAATCTATAAAAATAAAAATAATTTTGAAAAAGAGCAAAAGGATTTGTCATATTTCTGTCAGAACCTACAGAAAGCCTGGTGTGCTGGGATGCACCTGGTATGCTGGTGTGCACCTGGTGTGCTGGTGTGCTCCTGCTGTAGTAGTGTGCTTGCAGTGTTCTGGTATGCACCTAGTGTGCTGGTGTGCTCCTGATGTACTGGTGTGCACCTGGTGTGCTGATATGTACCTGGTGTGCTGATATATATACCTGGTGTGCTGATATGTACCTGGTGTGCTGATATGTACCTGGTGTGCTGCTGTGCTCCTGATGTGCTGGTGTGTTGGTATGTACCTGGAATCCCAGCACTTTGGAGGCTGAGGCAGAATTATGGGTTGGAGGATCATCCTGGGTTACATAACAAAACCCTGCCTCAAAAAGATACTCTCAGATATAATATAGTCATAGATAAATCAAGGGATACAGTAACACCATGAAATAAACTCATATTTAGTTGGCCATCTATATCCATGGGTTCCCCACCTCAGTGTTTAGTCAATTATGTGTAAATTCACATGGGTACTGAATATATAGAGATTTTTTTATTTTTCATTATTCTTTGAGTAATACTGAATATAAATCTTTACATAGCTGTTAGAAATAATCTAGAGGGGCTGGAGAGATGGCTCAGAGGTTAAGAGCACTGACTGCTCTTCCAGAG
>LOEQ01000610.1:275100-287932 GCA_001685075.1 Bramus lutescens | reverse complement strand
CATACATGGAAGGAATGTTGTATACATAATAAATAAATAAATCTTTTAAAAAAAAAGAAAAGAAATAATCTAGAGATAATTTAAAGTTATGGCAGGATAAATACAGGTCATATGTAAATAGTACACCATGGGGGAGCCCTAGAACCAGTTCCCCACGCATACTGAAGAACAGCTTTGTGTGTTAAATTGCTTTTCAACAGAAGATGCCAAGGCAATACTATGGGAAAGGACATCACTTTAACAGATGATGCTGGGACAGCTACATGTCTGTGCTAAACAGAAAAGACGCTTAGACCCTTCACAGAACAAATAAGTCATAGATTTTAATGTACAATCTAAAACCATAAACTTCTGAAAGAGAGAATAAGAGCAATGACCTAATTATAGGAGATTGAACTCTCAGAAGAAAACATTCATGATCTTGGATTAAGAGAGGCTTTCTTACGTAACACCCAAACCATGATCCATTAATAAAAATTCACAAAATAGATTTATCACATTTTAAACTATTCTTCTCAAAGTTACTATTTGGGAAATAGAAAATATTCGCAGAACTTATATGTATATAAGAATTTGAATCCAAATATATAGAGAATTACATCTTACTTAATATCCCCCCTCCCAAATAACAAGGAAGAGCAAAAGATGTAAACAGATTTATTAAAGACAATACATGGATGGGAAGTATGTATATGAGAAAATATTCACCAGCATTTTCCATCATCCATCATCATGGATATAAATGCCACAGTGAAATACCATTCATGACCCTTAAACTGGGGAAAATAAGAGGATCAACTTCATTCATGACTGATGTACGAATGTAAAATATTATACCCTTTTTAGAGAACATTGGCAGTTTCTGACATTAAACATCATGTAACTGAGCAAATCCACCCAAAGTATCTACTCAGTAGTAATATCAAAAAATAGACATTACTCTTATGATTGGGTATTTCAGATTTTGTAATTAATAGGGTTTTTTTAGGTTGTGTAATTCTTTCTTTTAACATTAGATGGTAGCATTGAAACCACTGCACCATGATTCCCTTGTATAGGAGCACAATAAATTTATACTGTTTTTGTCAGTTTACTCATTAAAACAGGGCTGGGGGTATGGTTTCTTAAAGTTCTTAGGAATGTGTTCAGATTGTAGGTTGTTTTATAAAGTCCATGGGCTGTAACCCTGGGGCCATGATCTTTTTAGTGCTAGGTATTGAAAGATGATGGGCTAAATAGGGGGGTTTATGTAAACAGCATGGCTATTCCCTAAGTTCAGATTCATATGTCTAACTGTTTTGGGGGGCTCATCTATCTATCCATCTTTCTATCCGTCTGTCTGTCCATCCATCCATCCGTCCGTCTGTCTGTCCATCCGTCTATCTGTCTATCTATCTTTTGGGTAGGCAAGCTCCCATTGTTATTATGTGTAAGTCTAAGACATTTTCAACATACATTTCTACAATGCTGCATTTTCTTCTGTACTACTTAGTTTAGTGCCAAACCAGCCTCCTAGACATCTAACTCATAATACCATGTCATTATGGAGTCCATTTTCCTTGTGTTCTATAGCTAGTCATTGCTTTGTGGGTTTTTTAAATTACATTTATTTACTTACCTATGCTCGTGTGTGTGTGTGTGTGTGGTGTTTACACATGAGTGTGTGTCACAGCATGTGTGTGGAGTTGAGAGGATAACTTGAGGGAGTCTGTTCTCTTCTACCCTGTAGATTCTAGGTGTCAAACTCAGGTTGAAACTTGAAGGCCTTCTCCCTCCGAGCCATCTCTTCAGATGTTTTAACCTTCCAATATACATTTTTTATACTTTCCAGTTCTTTACATTTTCTTTAGCTTTATTGCAGCTAACTTCAATTTAAGCTAATACCCCTTTTCTCCTAGATTTAAAAAAAATATGTAATCATCTTGTATGTATCTGTGTGTAGTAGGTGTGTAAGTACGTGTCTATATGTATGCACAGATGTATGCATGTGTGTAGAGGTCAGACCCCAATGTGTGTCTTCCTCTACTTCTGTATATACTCACTAAATCTTTAGCACACTCTCTCTTTTAAGATTTATTTTATTTTTAGTTATGCATGTGTATGTGAGTGAATGCAGGTTCCTGAAGATGGCAGAAGAGGGTGTTAGATCCCTTGGATCTGGAATTATGCACTGTGAGCTACTCAGCATGGGTGTTGGGAACAGAACTCAGGTCCTCTGGAAGAGCAAGAAATACTCTGAACTGTGAGCCATCTCTCTGGCCCTCTTTTGGTCTCTGTCTATGCCTCTTGATGAGCTGATTTTCCCAGCAGGGAGACATCTCTTTCCTATGGATTTGAGGTTTTACCAGTTTGCCTTGTCAGCTTCGGGAATATTTTTTGCCAATCGTTTCCTCCAAATTTGGATGTATGACTCTGTGTGTGCTCCTCCGTCCTCCACCACAACCTGCCCTGCTGTGTGCTCCTCCACCCTCCACCACACCCTGCCCTGCTGTGTGCTCCTCCATCCTCCACCACACCCTGCCCTGCTGTGTGTGCTCCTCTGTCCTCCACCACACCCTGCCCTGCTGTGTGCTCCTCCACCCTACACCACAGCCTGCAAGCTCTACACAGTCAGCCAGGGCCGTTGGTGGGGTCAGCTCATTTTCCTCCTTTCTCTCTTACTCCGTTGTCTGTCTAGAAACTGCTGTTTCATATCATTCTTCCCACATCCTAATATTAGTAAGGAGGATAAGAGTAGCTTTTATTCCTCTCTATCTTGTGAGCTTAATTTCCACATGGTTTTGCTTAAGAAAAAAACATCATTTTAGTTCTAGGCTTACATTGTCAAATGCATACTTCTCCAGAGACTTACTGTGGTCAAATCTGTAAGAAGACTTGTAAACAAAATTTATTTTTGCTGATTTTCATCTCAAAACTTCTTATAAGCCTGGCAGTTCCAACTGCTTGTTTGTGCTCTTACGTAAGTGTGCAAGTGGTGAGATTTGCCCAAAACTCCACCTGATATTCCTAGATCATATTTGGAAACAAAGTTTGTGTAATACCAGTTGCGTGTGAAACATAAATTAAGAGCTTAGAAAGATTTAGTTGAGTACATTTGGGGGAAAACATGCAATTATTAGTTTTTCTTTCTGAGCATTTCAAATTACTTTACGCATTTTACCCATTTTGAACATATGCATAGTCTCATTTCTTAATGCAATTTTAGACTTCGGATTTAATTTTGGTTTTGGTTGAAGATTTAAAATCTCGCTGATTTATATAAGTAAAATAAGGGTGTAATTTTCAGAACCATATTCTTCCTGGGTAACATAACTACACTGACTTTTTATTTCTAAGATCTGGTTTGTTAGATTTGCTTAGGAGCTAGGGAGGTGGCTTAACAGGTAAGCTGTTTGCTGTGCAAACATGAAGATCTGCATTGGGGTCCTCAGCACCATGTAAATAGCAGGACATGGCAGCACACTTCTGTAACCCTTACACTTGGGAGGCAGAGGCAGGTAGATTCCAGGCCAGCCAGTGTAGCCCATCTGGGGAGTTGTAGATTCAGTGAGAGATCCCATGTCACAAACTAGAGTATGAGATTCCACCTGTAGCTGAGGAGCTCTGGTCAGCTAGTGACTGCTGGGGGGTAGCAGGGCATTCTTCTTCAATGGTGTAGCCATGGGAAGTCACATGTGCCCCTATAACTAATGCCACAATCCCATGCCCATGGTCACACAAGCAACCTGAATTACAGTCCATTCGTGTCCATGATCTGTCTTCAGCATATTCATTGCATGACCCTCTGGTCCCTTCCCCTGCCCACAAACCTTCTTCCCAACAAGCCCCCTCCTGTGTGTGTGTGTGTGTGTGTGTGTGTGTGTGTGTGAGAGAGAGAGAGAGAGAGAGAGAGAGAGAGAGAGAGAAGAGAGAGCGTTTTCCTCATTCAGACTCAGACACAATTGCTCCCATTTGTGTTGCTAGTATCTGAGCTCCATCATAGACTAGCTCTGGAGCTCTGACTCAGAGAAGGCCAGAAATAAATCCAGACACGTTCTGTGCTTTCCACTATCCTTGGGATACAGTAGAGGCAGAAACCAGCGATTGGTGCTTTCATGGAGTGCTTAGCCTGTATGAATCGGAGCAAGCCTGTTCCCAGGAGATGGCTTAGAACTAAATAGAACTCCCTAAGGTTTACTATTCGGTTTAATGCTTGGAACAATGGCAGCATGTCCCTAGAAATGAACCTTAATTGCTTCCTTATAGGAGTTACTGATTTACTGTTTCTCTCTGCTTCCTGATTGGCTGTGAAGTGAACAGTTCTACCCAGCCAGGCCCTGCTTCCACAGGGCTCTGTGCAGTTGCTTCTTCTGGTGAATGGCGATGACTAACCCCCTGAAACATAAGCCAAAAGAAATCCTCCCTTTAAAAACATTTATAAAAACTATGTACATACTTTTAATGGCTTCTCATAAAAATCAGTTCATATACTCTTGTAACAGGAGCTGCTCAAAACCCCTGTGTGAGGAGGCCCTCCCAAAGCCCCATCTCTCCCTGGAAGCTGTTGGCAGTTAAAGGTTGATGGGCAAGGGGCATAGCCACTGTTGAGTTGCTGGTGCTCCAGTAAACAGCCCCTCACCATGCTTATGCCAGCGGCCTTAGTGCAACTCAGTGGGTCATGAAAACAAAGCAAACCAAAAAAAATAGAGAGATTGTTGGGAAGGAAGACTTTAGAGGGAGTTAGGAGGGGGGGTGGGATGTGAAAATGAGCACAGCACAGTATGTGCATATGAAAAAATCTTTTGTATATGCATGTGCAAAATTCCCATAACTCAGTCAGTCTCCCATAGTGAGGATCCTTTACACACACACACCCCACATTTGCTACTTAGGTGTAATTTAGAAGAGAAACACGATATTTTTTCCCCACTGAGTGCTTATATTACTTAAAGCTATCCCCCCCCACACACTTAAGTAATAGACATTTAGGTCTTATAAAAGGGCATGGAAATGTAAGCGTGGGCACTGTTTAAGGACTGTATTAACCCTTTCAGGGACACATTCCCTTTTTGACATAGATGTTTCCATGGAAGTCTATGTTTATCTAATTGATATTTTTACCAATCGAGTTTTAAACAACAAAGTAGAAATCAGGTTATGTACAGCCACATCCTTTTTTATATATAAATGAATAAAAGCATTCTGTATTCTTAGTTGTAAATGTACTCTTGATTTTGAACTTTATGATTTTAAAGTAACTTAAAAATGTCTATGCTGATTTGAGTTTTATATCCCAAAACTGATTTAGATGCTTTACTTTAAAAAAATTATATATTTATTATATATAGTATTCTGCATGTATGTATGCCTGCAGGCCAGAAGAGGGCACCAGACCTCATTACAGATGGTTGTGAGCCACCATGTGGTTGCTGGGAAAAGACCTCTGGAAAAGTAGCCAGTGCTCTTAACCTCTGAGCCATCTCTCCAGCCCTAGATGCTTTCTTAGGAGCCTTGAAGAAGAAAGCTATGCTCCTGGAGAACCTTGAATATTGCTTTGTTATCTCTATTTATTTATTTTACCTAAATCCCCAATATTATCTAAGTTGAATTCAAGCTGTATAAAGCAAAAAAGTGAAGACAAATGTATGTTTGAGACTTAAGTAGTTTATGTTCTGAGCTATTATTAATGGGAGTGCTGTTGAGAGTCTGTCATGGTGGCAAACTCCCAGCAGCCCTAACCCTGAAAGGGCTAACTTAGAAGGATCACGCATTAGAGACCAGCTAGGCTGCACAGGGGGCCCTGCTCTTCTGGTTACAGCTTATTTGAAAGAAGTTTGCCTTCTCACCCTTAAAACCTCAAGCTAGCCGTCTGTTAAACTCCTTTGATGCTGTGTTTGAAATAAATCAAGAATAAGGTGTGTGTGTGTATGTGTGTGTGTGTGTGTGTGTGTGTGTGTGTGTGTTAGTCATACATGGTAGTGCCTGCCTGTAATTTCAGCACTAGGGAAGTTGAAAAAGAAATATTGAAAAATTAGAAATCAGCCTGGGCTAAATAGTGAATTCCAGGAGATGTTGGGCTATATGGTAAGACCCCCATCTCCAAAGTCAAGAGCAGGAAAGGTCTGGAAGAACAGGGTAGTGGTGGGCTGCATGCTTCGTGCATACAAAGCCCCAGGTTTAACTGCTAGCACCACAAGGAGAAACAAATTTTTAACTCTTTAGTTTTCTTACTTTATGCCACTTCTGACTAAAAATCTGAGGTAGATGGTCCTTGCATTTATATCCTTGGAAGAATTTCTGCCCGTTTAAGAACTTAAGCCATTGTCTTACTCCCTGTAACTTGGCGTGGGAATGCTTTTGACATTGGTGGATTTGGATTTCCAGATAAGAGCCTGAGGACCAAGCACTGACACAGCTTGATCTTCCTGAGCTAGCAGGCGGGATGCTGTTTTATTCCCAGACGGAAACGAGTTTGAAATGATTTTAAATCAGCAGTGGTTTGAAAGTAAACAAGTACCTGCTTTCCTAGATGTTTTATCCTAGTTTTACACAAGTATTTTCTTATGTGAGAGGATTTTAAGATTTTTTTTCCCACGCAATCTTTTTAGTTATTTTTGACTCTGAGTGTATGGTGAAACTTAAGTCATGGGGTACCCGAAATTCTACTTTAGGGTTGACAGGTTTTAAAATGTTACTCCGTCAGGTGGGTATGGCATTGACGTGGTGTTTGTCCTCAGTGTAGTGTTATACACAGCGTTTTAGACGGAGCACCACCTGTGAGGGACCTGTCCCTTGGACTCTAAACCCTTAGACCACTAATGTGAGTGCCCTTGATTCCTGCTGCTGCAGCTCCCATTCTTTTGGCACCGTGATATTTGCTGCTCTGTGCCTCGTGCTGTTTTATTCCTGTATTCAGTCTAGCAACTCCGCAAAGGAAGTGACTGATCTTCATTAGTGTGCTTACTGAATACATTCTTGTGCCTCAGTTTTTTGGCTGTGGAGCCCCTACCTTCTCCTGTGCTCAGTCTAGCAGGTGCACAAGGTTGTGGAGGCTTGAATGACAGGAATTTGCATCCAGAGCCAGAGTAGCAAGCCATGAGTTTATTTTTAATTTTCAGATACATTCTACCTGAAGGAAACCAATCTTTTAAAATATATAACTTTATGGTCTATGTAGTAGTACATGCCTTTCTTTAATCCTAGCACTTGACAGGCAGGAGCAGGCAAATCTCTGTGAGTTTGAGGCTGGACTGGTCTAAACAGTGAATTCCAGTGTATTCCTGTGTACAGCACATACAAGTGTATTCCTGCCTTCGCAATGCAAGCAGGCAGGAAGCAGTAGGTACCTGGGGCTCTCCACACACTGACCCTTAGCAAGTTCCTTCTCAGACAGAAGAATCTACCAAGTTAGACGCAACTATCCATGAGAGCCAACAATCCATTTCCTCGTTCTTATCTTACCTGCCTTTCTCCTCGCCCCAACCCACGTGAGCGGTGAGTGATGTTTCTGCCACACCTGGCAAATAGTGGACCTTTGAAAAGGCTGTTCCTTATGACATCTTGAAAAACTGAACGTGGCCGTTTTATTTGGGACCTTTTATTTGATTATGAGCAGCACCACCTTGTACCCTCTTTCTTAGTTACAAGAACATCTCCTTCATACTGCATGCTTTGATCCGCAGTAAAGGTTGAGAAAACATCAAACATTAAATCATGCTCATTCCTCTTTTTTTATTTGACATTATTTTATAAACTTAAAATATCTTTACTTGGTTACTATAAAATACAAAAACTATTAAATAGTTATTATTTCCTATAGACACATTTGGAAATTATGTTTTAACTGCTTTTAATGATTCTCATTTAGTTTTTTAGACTGTTGTTGAGGGATTAAAAACATTTTACATTTAGGTATAATCATAATAATTTTTGTTTTATGGTACCAGCATATTAGCCAGAGCCTTAGAGTTCTGTTTTTATATATTGCAGACTTTTACAGCAGAGAGTGTTCTGCATCAGAGCATGCTCTGGTGGCATTTATTAAAACTAGCACTTTCTTTCCTGTTGTAAATTGTTTTAAATTTAAATTGTTATTTATTTTTATTTATATGTAGGTTTTGCTTGCATATGTGTATGTACACTGCATATGTGCAGTGCCCATGGAGCCAGAAGGGGGCATTGGGCGTCACTGGAACTGGGGTTCAGGTGGTTGCGAGCCATCGTGTGGGTGCTGGAAGTAGAACCCAGACCCTCTGGAAGAACAACCAGTCAGTGTTCTAAACACGTGAACCATGTATCCAGCCCCAGCCATCTGAAAATTTTATTTTATAAATTATTTTATAAATATTATAATTTTTATCTATTTATAAAAATATATTTATAAAATAATGTAATAAGTAATTCTTCTGTAAATACTAATTTATAGGAAAAGTATAAGTTATTTTTAAGTCAGTCAAATGCCATTTGCTGTTTGCATGGCTTCCTTATGAATCTAATATATAAACAATTTGATTGTACATAAAATAAAATACTCAGTGCACCTTTTGAAAACTTGGTCTTTTTAAAAAGTTACCTTTAATTTTTATTTATGTGTGTACATGCACACATGCATGTGCATGCAGGTACTAGCAAAGGCCAGAAGAGGGCATCCAATCCCCTGGAGCTGGAGTTACAGACAATTGTGAGCTGTCTTATATGGATGTTGGGAACCCACCTTGGACATCTGCGAGAGTTAGCATGTGCTCTAAACTTCACCTTTCTGGCCCCACAGTAACATTTTACAGCACCATCTTCCTTAACATTCTTCTGAAAACCTGATGATTTTATAACATTGTTGATAGCAAGGGAGATAGAAGACAAAAATGAGACACTTTTTTAATTTAAGCATAAAGAATCTTCAGTTTTAAAATTTGGGTCAGACTGGGATTATAGCAAGCTCAGTGATAGATGTGTTCTTATGTTCAAACTCTAGTTCAAATGGATCACAGCCTAGATTTAATTTTTTCTATAGTTTAGATATGTTTAAGGGCCTTAAACTCACAGTTTATGCTCAGCCCTTTAGGTCTCTCCACCCAACACATGCCTGTTATTGTATTTATCCTCACAAATGCCTGTTACTTCAGCTCTGGGGACAGAATTACTGGGGCCTGCTGGACTCTGGCCTCACCCCCCCAAAAAAAAGGCAACCATTGAGGAAAGACCTCCAGTTTCAAAGGAAAGTGACAGAGGCTAGCACTCAGCACCTTCTTCTGGTCTCTCTGTGTGTGCAAAGGTGCATGCATGTGTTTGCACACACACAAATGAACAGTTATGAACTGAGAGAAAAAACACGTGGAAAGAGACAGTACTTTGAGTGGATTCTTTCATGGGGGTATGCCACAGAGCAGTCTTCCCGGGGACCAGCTCAACCTGTGCCACACAGAAAAGCAGGCCAGTGCTGCAGTGGTCACTTGAGGGTCTTCTCAACAGAATGGTCCTGTGTTCTTCTTCAGATAGGGCTGCAGCACTCTGGATAGCCTGATTCCTAGAACTTGACGTTTTCTGTAAAAATAGTTCAGTTCTCCCACAGAATTTTAGCCATATGCTTGAGTTACGTATATAAAGAACTTTTTAAATAGGAGTCATCAAGATGACTGCCAAGCCTGACCATCAACCAAGTTCTGTATACCAGACCCACGTAATGGAAGGAGAGGACCAACTCCTGACATTTGTCCTCTGATCTCCATGCTACATAGGTGGGGATTTCCTGCCCTGCAGCCATTCTCAAACAAACACACTTATATTACTTATACTCAGCCAATAGATCAGGCTTATGACTAACTAGCTCTTCCGTTTTAAGTTAGCCCATTCCTTATTTATGCTCTGTCACGTGTCAGTACCTTTTTTAGCATGATGCATTCATCTCCTCCCCCTGCGTCTGACTGGCAACTCCAGACTCCACCCCTCTTCCTCCCAGCATTCTCCTAGTCTGACTCTCCTGCCTAATCATATGCTGTTCAGCAATTGGCCATTCAGCTTCTTTATTAAACTGATCACATTGGCATATCTTCACACAGTGTAAAGGAGTATTCTTTAGCATTAGTGAGCCTCCCCTAACTTATACAATAAGTATAATAATAAAAAAAAACATAAAGATGGGATTACATTTTCTAATGAGAAAATGAGGTACCATTAAGTGTAAATATTATGTTTTTGACATGAATATATGTTTTCCTTTCAATTTTTTACTTAAGGTCTCAGCCAGTCTCTTCTCCAGTCATCCTCCAGTTTGGTCACGCAGAGACCCTCCTGCCACTGCTCTCTCTCATGGGCTACTTCAAAGACAAGGAGCCCCTCACAGCATATAATTTTAAGGAGCAGGACCATCGCAAGTTCCGAAGTGGCCGTATCATACCTTATGCCTCAAACCTGATATTTGTGCTTTACCACTGTGAAAATGCGAAGACCCCGCAAGAAGAATTCCAAGTCCAGATGCTGCTGAACGAAAAGGTGTTACCCTTGGCTCACTCACAAGAAACTGTTGCTTTTTATGATGATCTGAAGAGCTACTACAAGGACGTTCTTCAGAACTGTCAAACCAGTAAGGAATGTGACCTCCCCAAAGTGAACGTCACCTCTGATGAGCTGTGAGGAGCTGAGGGCAAACTCAGTCTGGCAGTGCCTTCCTCGGGGTGATTGTGTTTGCAATAGGTAGGCAACCTCTCTATCAGGAAAGCTTTCAAGGCCTGGGGGTCGTGGTATACAGCTTTAATCCCAGCACTCTGGAGACAGGCAAGAGGATCTCTGTGAGTTCAAGGCTAGCCTGATCTTCATAGTGAGTTCCAGGCCAGCCAAGGCTACATAGAGAAATAACCATAGATTGCTTAGTCCTTGTGTCTTTTCACAGAAAATAATAATTTCTTTTAGGATCTGGGCATACGGGTAAGACATGACTTTCCCTGGGGCAGCTCTCGTCAGAGCAAAACCAAGTTCAAGGAAACAGCCGGCCCAGCAAGTGTCTGCAGAGCTGAAATTGCTCCAGCTTAACCTAAGAAACTCCCTGGAATGGAACATTGTTAGAAAGTGACACTTCCAGATGGTGGATACCAAAGCACAGTGTCCCTGGATGATCTAGGTCAGGGACTTCAGTGATCATGTTGACTTCCTTCCTTCTGCTTCATGTAGGACACTGCTAGCACAAATGACGTCATTTGGTCATAAATGTGGTAAAGTGGACTCCTGACTTTAGAAGAAAGCCTAAAATAATAGTCACCTAGAGGGGAATTTGATACAGTATTAAGAACCAGGCTGAAGCAAGACTGAAAGTGTGGGATATTTTTGTTACGATTATTTATAAAAATATTTAAACACTTCATCAGTAATTTCCTTCAACCTCCAAGTGGGTCTTGCAGGGTCGGTCATCTGAATTCCATCTGGCCTGTTTGGGGTGTATCGTGATGACAGAATGCACACTGGGCAGACAGATGCCAGCCTTTCTTACGTTCATTGCAGGCTGCCCTTTTCATTCCATCATGGCTCTCCTTTTTATATTTTGTTATTACATTAAGCATATTTTTGGTGGTTTGGATTTTCTCTTTTTAAATAAAGACTATTCTGGCTGATTTAATTGTATAACTTTCAAACCTGTTTCACAGAAATTCTGAGTTCTCTCAAATACCATGAAAGTGTCTGCTGCAATAAAGTTCTTGCGACTTTGCTAACGAGTCATTTCTTCATTCAGTCATTGATAATGAGGAGTTGGAATTTCAAGTGTTTGCCTTGGCACAGCAAACCAGTGAATGGGCCGTTCCAATGCCTCTCCTTCTAATATATATTCACTATAAAAGATCATATCTTCCAAAGAGAGAATTTGTTGTGTTGAAATATATGGTTAATATTATCAAAGCATATTAGTCAAACCTCAGTATAATCTGCTGCATAATTTTATAGTTTACCTTTGAGGAACACAGTGATGCTGCGCATATATCTGGACACACCATCACCTGTGGTGAGCATGCGGACATTTCAGCCACATTTCTACTAGTAAAAGAAAAATTCATTTTAGGCCTTGAAGAAAAGCTAATATGCATGCCATTTTGCAAGCTACCGTATGCTTCCTAGTTACATTAATGTTTAATCTGATAAATTTTTTGGCCAGTGAAACTATACTCTAAAGCTAGGGGCATGGTTAAAAATGAAACAATACACTAAATTTAGGAATACAGGTAAACGATTTTTAATGCTGTCTTTTGAAAGTAAACCTTCCTCTTCCTGTTTTGTAAACTATAGAGGGGCCAGCAAGATGGCTCAGTGGGTAAAGATGCCTGCCTGACCACTGTAGTTTGATCCTCTGGATTCACATGGGAGGAGAGAATAGACTCCCACAAGTTGTCCTCTGACCTCCACATGTGTACATACATGCATGTGCACACATGATATCTGCATACACATAAACACTTTCAAGTAGTAAAATTCAAGTATATAGTCAGAGGCATGTTTAAAATGAATCACTGGATTTTGTGACATTGCCAATGCCTTTTTGAATGTTTTCCAAGGGTTAAAAAAAAGCACTACTGATTACTAAAGAGACAAGCCAACTCTTGGGAGATTTAAACATGGTGTTCCTGCTGTGGGAAGATGATGCACAGCTTTTTCAAAAACGAGATTATTCTAGAACAGCAAACATCCAGAGCTGGGCATTGTACTGGTTGATGTGAACAACTAAGAGAATGCAGGTCTGGGAGGTACTTCCAGGAAGATTAGCATGGGGAAGACACCCCAGATTGGGTGGCCCTTTCCAGCATCGGCTGTAAAGAGACTGCACAGAAATCTTGCCTGCCTGCTTCCACTTTTGCTGGTGAGTATGGCTATTGCT
>LOEQ01000610.1:251783-262168 GCA_001685075.1 Bramus lutescens | reverse complement strand
GGCTCTGGCCCAGCCTCTGTGCTGTTGCTGTTTCTCTCAAGAACGCTAAGTTAAAAGAGATCCAGAACAACAGGAAGAGGAAGACGGAGCGTTTGAAGTCCTGAGTTCCTGCCAACCCGTCCCTCTGTCTATATATCTCTGTTCCTTTAATAGGACTTAAATTATGCATGGAAATCTGTCTATGCAAAAGCTGTGGTCAGAAGTTTAAACTTTATCTGTGTGCTTATTAACTTGCTGTTCATTTATCTCTCTAGATAGACGGGCAAAGAAGAATTGCAGGAGGCGTCTTCACACTGTGTGCTGGCTCCAGTGCTGAGCCCTTTGCCTACAGACCCACAGAAGATTGTAATCTGAGGTAGACATTCCTGTCACCTCTACTTGTAAGTAAGGAAAATGGGACTGAGGGAGAAGTACCTTGTCCAAAATCAAGAAGGGTCAGGAGTAGGAGACAGATCAGAGCCATCTCACCAGAGCCCGAGTTCCCAGGCCTCACTTGTCCCGCCAACTGACACTTGGTGTTACANTACAGTGGCCAGCCTGGCCGTGTCTGGGATAGAAGGAGGTTCCTCTGCCTCAAAGGAGCAGAACTACACTTCAGGTTTGATGTTCGGGATTCTCCTGGTAGACTTCTTTTTGACCACAAGCTTTGCCTAGTCCATCAAGTGACTAGCAAACAGCAACTGTCATTTCCTTGTTGACTGTATTAGGTGTGTTGCTGAGTATCTGTTTGCACTCTGCACTTCCAACTAAGGAGAGGGGGTACTGGTTTAACCACTGTTCGCATCAATAGAAATCATCTAAATCTGTCACAGCTTGTTAATCGTTCCTAAACCATTTATTGATCAGCATAAATCAGATAAATACATCATGTGTGTGTCACCTTGGAAAGGGCATTGGCTCAATAATTGTTTTTATCTGGAAAGTTTTGGCCAGAAAGCCAAGGACCAAGCAGAGGGAATGGCATGTTCCTTTCCTTACTCAACTAATGCTTTACTGCCCCCAAACAAGCCTCAGCCTGGAGTGATGAGCAGGTCAGCCAAGGGAGGAGAGTTCCATATTATATATTATCTATCCAATACATCTATCCATAAATGAGAGAAGACAGAGAAGCAGGTTTGCAATTAATTTCAAGATGATCTTTTAACCTCTGGACTAAAGTCAAGTAGAGTAACACCCTTATAGGCCAAGCACACATAGCATTAGCAGTTGAAATGACTGCAATTCCACGGGAAATTGGCTTTTTATATATTTATTTTTATTAATTAATTTGGGCCAGCTCAATCACAGTTCCCCTCCCCACTCCCTCCCTCCAACTTGTCCCCTCCCCATCCATACCCACTCCTTTTTCTTCAGAAAAGGGCAAGTCTCCCATGTCAACCAGCCATGGCATATCGAGTTGCAGTGAGACTGGGCACCTCCTTTCCAATTAAGGCTGGACTAGGCAACCCAGGGTCCCAAACAGGTAAGAGTCAGAGTCCTCGCCCCCACTGTTAGGAGTCCCACAGGAAGACCAAGCCACACAACTGTAATATATGTGCAGAGAGCCTTGGTCAGTCCCATGTAAGCTCTCTAGTGGGCAGTTCAGTCTCTGTGAGTCCCTATGAGATCAGGTTAGTTGATTCTGTGAGGATTTTGTGTGTGTGTGTGTGTGTGTGTGGTGTCCTTGGTCCCTCTGGCTCCCACAATCCTTCCCCCCCCCTTCCACATGATTTCCTGATGTTCACCTAATGTCTGGCTGTGGGTTTCTGCATCTGTTTCCACCAGTTACTGAATTAAGCCTCTCTGATGACAACTGGGCTAGGCACCAATCTAGGCGTATAGCAGATTATCATTTGAATCACTTCATTGACTACCTTTTTTTTGTGGTCATGTTTGCTTCTATCCTAGCTCTCTGGGCTGCCAAGCCTCTGGGTCCTCTGCCATTCAGGCAGTGACAGGAGTGAGCTCCCTCTCATGGTATGAGTCTCAGGCTGGACCAGTCATTGGTTGGTCATTCCCCTAATTTCTGTGCCACCTTCTGTTGTGCAGTGTTTTACCCTTTCCTCCTTTGGCTTTGTGAGGGGCCCACCACTCCGCTCCCAAATAAATCACTACTCATGCAGGGGCTTATTCTTCATTAGGAATGCCTGGCCTTAACTTGGCTTCTTTCTTGCCAGCTTTCCTTCACTTATATTATGCCGTCTACCTTTCGCTCTGGACTTTTCCCAGTTTCTTACTTCTGTAAATCTTACTCTGTAGTTGGATGGCTGGGCCCTGATCTCCTCCTCCTCTGGCTCTCTCGTTGCTCTTCCTCTTGGTTCCCCTTCTATTTATCCTCCTTGTCCGCCAGCACCACCTACCCTTGCTCCTGCCTCGCTATTGGACATTCAGTTCTTTATTAGGAACATCAGGCGTTTTAGACAGGCAAAGAAAGACAGCTTCACAGATTTAAATAAAGGCAGCATAACCAAAAGTCACACACCTTAAACTAATATTCTACAACAAACCTTTACCCCAGCAGATCCTGTAGGCGGGGTGTATTGTAAGTCAAAAGTTATATGACTGATTTGGCCAAGGTCCCAGTCCCTCTATTGGAAGTCTTACCTGGTTACAGGAGACAGCTGGTTCAGACTTCATATCTACCATTGCTAGGATTCACCCTCAGAGATCTCTGGGAGTTTCCATTGCCCTACGTTTCTAGCTTATCCCAGAGATAGCCCTGATTCCAGTTGTCTTTCACAGTACTCTCTTTCATGGGAACAGGAGGGGCCAGGTCAGGGAGGATGGAAGGAGGGAGTACTGGCTTTTCCAAATGACTTGTCGGAAGTTCACCGAGCTGGAGTTCAGGTTTCTTCGTTTCTTGCTCCTTGCCTTCCAGGGCATTTGTGACTGTGAATGAAAGCTGATTCATTCTCAGATGTCTCATTCGAGATAATGATGCAATAATAGAAGTTACAACTGTGCCAAAGGTCACAGAAAAATAGCTACACAAAAATGTATCTAGTAGAGTAGTTCCCAAATTAAGTAACAAAAGGATTATGGTTTCTGAGAACAAGGCCAGTTTCTAATACCTGCTCTCTAATGATGTTCTTCCCAGACAGAGGCCACTGTCTCCCATCAGTCCCCCCCCATGCTTCAGCACCTGATGCCAAGAACTGGGGCTCATCCCTTCACTGAGCTCTCCCATACTAGGCACTTAGAACCGAGGAGATGGCCCCTATTTCAGGACACCCACACCCTTTTAGGGACTGAGACACTTCGGAAGATAATCAGTATACTGTGCAAGGGCTGTAATGGTGGTGTTTAGAGAATTCTTCTTGGGGTGGTCAGTGGCTGCTTCACAAGGCATCTGGTAGGCTGAACAATGAAGGTCAAGTGTTGATCACCTTGATACAGCTCAGAGAATACATCTGGTACTGACCTGAAGGTGGTAAAGCGCTGGGTTTTGAGAGCAGCAGAAGTATAAAAACAGTTGCTTTTGTATTTGAACAGCACTGAGTCCTGATTCTACTGCATACCAGTCATGTATTCTTGACATTATTGCCATCTCTGAGCCTCGTTCCATATTTATAAAAATATTATGAATACTTTGTATAGCTTTCTATGAGTACCAAAAGACACCCTAAGAAAAAACATATAATAATTAAGACTAATAGATAGCAAATAAAAATACAAGATACCCGTTTAATTTTATTTTTAGGAAACAATCTTTAAGCACAAGTGAGCCTCAAATACCACACGGCATATATATTAGATATGTATTTGTCTGATATTAAATTTATCTGAAATTAAAATTTAACTGGTAGCCTGTTATAATACTTGTCCAATGACAGATAACAAGTGAACCATGTCTTAAGTTGGTATGATGAGGGCTTTCAGACAGGGGTACTGACTTGATGTAAGTAAGAGTTTTGAACAAAGCAACAGACTTTGCACAGCATGTATGTAAGAGGGACTTATGGGAGCAGAAAGTGAAGGTTATCTATTAGTGTTAGAATTCAGAAGTTTCTCCAAGAATGAGGAACATATTATCTTAAAAGAGAGTTTTCTCCAAGTTGGTTGGTAGCACCACCACCAACAAAAACATTCCACATTTGTAAGAGCTAGGTCATAGCAGTGGGGTCTGAGGTGTGACACCAACTTACAGTTGCTGGCTGATAGCACGGCCAGGTCATAGTTTCTTAGCTGATGAAAGATGCTGCAGGTTAAATCAGCTAAAAGTCCCACAGTCTTAGTCCGTGCCTTGAACTATGGAGAGACATTCAGAAAAGTATATGTCCCCTCCTCATGAAGGCTCACAATCCTTTTTTCATCTAGAGCCGGTGCACTAACATGCACTTGTTGGTTGCATCACTTCCTGAATCACGTTCCATGAAGACAGGCAGGTTACACCACAGCGTCCCAGTGCCTGGTGAACAGGAGGGTCCACTTCTCCTTTGTCAATGAATGAATCAGAGTGGGCTGGGCTCACCATGAAAGATTTGGTGGAATTCCTTAGAAATGGGCCGAGCAGGAAATTGTGGTCCTCTTCGTCATCGTCCACTCAGCTGCCACTCACTGTGAACCAGGCCTGGAACACAGCTCTTTATGGTAATTCTACTCACATCTTCCAATACCCCTTAAAAGTAAAGGTTTAACAAGCCTCGAAGCCCATTTTTATTCTGCAAATCAGCTTAAGTACTGTCTCTGGGAGACCTTCCTTACCAGCCTGCCTAACAAGAAACATTCCTTCATGCTGCCACTCTATCTCAGCCCCGAGTCCTTTTACAAGATTGAAAGAATTTGATTTCTGAAAGCCCGAAGTGAATTTATTAAATATTTCTGCTGCATCTGTCTACAGCCCAGGGCTGCAGGAGCTGTTTGTCTTGCTGCTATTGTGTTTCCAACACCCATGAGCCAGCACATTGCCTGACTCTCAGTAAGGATCCAGTTAGTATTTGTCAATAATACACTTTATTTTCAGGTTTGTCTGCACAGAATCAGTGCAGCTTTAAAAATGTAAAGCAACAATAATACGCACATACACATACAAATACACACACAAACACACATATACCCAAACACATAAAACACACACATACATACCACAAACACACACACAAATGCACACATGCATACAAACACACATACCATACACAAACACACAATATACATAAATATACCACACATGCACACAAACATACATATACATACATACACACATACACATAAAAAATCACATATACATACTACACAAACACATATACACACACAAACACATACATGCCATACACAAACACACACAGCATCTCAAAGACACAACCATGAAGGCCTCACTTCACAGTCGTCAGACCCAAATATCTGTTTGGAGTGGATCTGGGAAACCCATGCATCCTTGTTTCTTCTTTCTCTTCTTTTCAAATTCTGTGTGTGCATTGAGTTCATGGCCCTGTAAGGAAACTGTCATGGCTTGCATAGAAAATGGCCCAAAGTGGCTGTGCTGAAGGCTTGCTTGCTCCTCAGCTGATGGCACTGTTGGGAGGTGTTTGGTTCATGAGGGCATTGGCCTCATCAATGAATTAATCCACTGATGAATTCATAACTGAATGGGCTTTCAGGAAGTGATCAAGGCACAGAGGCATGTCTATGAGGGACCTTCTTGTCCCTGGCTGCTGTAAGAGGAGCTGTCTCTTTCGTCACATGCTTCTACTGCCATCATGTTTGGCCTCACCTCAAGACCATGACAGTGATGCTCACCCACCATGACATGTCACCTCTCGAATGGCAGCTAGCTAAAGTAAATTATTTTCCACTATGATTTGATTTGCTTGGGTATTTTGCAACAATGACAGAAGTGATCAACACAGAGGCATTTTTCTTCCATGTGATCTTCAGAATAAAGCTTTGTAGGAGTCTCTCTATGAAACACATTGGCCACATCCTGTACCTCGATGTGAATGCATTGCCCCACTGTGAAAGTAAGAACACACCACCATATAGCTGAATGTGTTTATTTCTATTGCTCTTAGCCATATGCCATTAAGAGTGGCCTCATTCAAAGTAAGAGATAGTAATGATAACAATACTACAATATGTCTTATCTATCAGAGGGTAACCTGCGAAAGTTTAACAACATATTTTATTGATCAGCTCGCAAGAAAAGAACTTCTGGGATGCACTGCTGATAGAAATGCAAAATAACTCAGGAATGGGATTTACTATTCACTGGCAATATTATGTGTGCATATACTCTTCATCTCAGCATTCTCACTTTTCAATATTTACCCCAAATGCACAGGGCCAAAAATATGAAACAATGGTACCTTGACAGCAAAGCATTGAGCTGCATTCAAGAATTTTAATTGTGGTATCATTTGTAATAGCCAAGAGAAAAGGCACGAATGTCAGCATGGAGCTGGTTGAGTAAACTATGCCATATACATATACATACATATACATACAATGCTCTATGTCTACTAGGAAATAGGGAAGCCCTGTGTGTTCTGGTGGGAAGCAAGTGCTACAATGTTAAACAACAACACAACCCGTGTAAAGCAGCTTATGCAAAATGAAGGGAAACGGGAGTAGATTTAAAGCAGTTTTGGTGCTTTTAAATAATGAGAGACTAAAAGCCCACAACAATGACCAGAGTGGCATGATAACACTGAGGGTGCAATACTGGCATGCATACCTTGGTGGTAACCAACAGCTCTCTAATTGATCTTAAGACCCATTCAGCAAGAGGGAAACCATGCCTGGTCCTGGAAACCTAGGCAACTACTCAAGACTACTGAAGTCATGGATCCTGGAGGAGAAGATACAACTAACACTTTACTCAACCAGCATCATTCCTAACTACATTTGAAATATTTGTCCTTAATGCCTGCAGAGAGGTGTATCTGTCACCCCTCATCAAAGAAACTTCTCTTGGCAGCAGATGGAGATCATCACAGAACTACAGAAGGTTGAAATACAGAGTGGTGGGGGCATGGTCCCAACCAATACATCTCCAAAAGAGCTCCTGTACCTAAGGCCCTGGGATCATTATGGAAAAGAGTGCAGAAAGATTGTTAGAGCCAGAAAAATATGGAGTTGGCTGTGAGATTGTGCCTTCAAAAAATGTCAGAAGCTACATCCATGAATTCTCACCAACATGGATGCCAAAAACATGAACTTAATAAGTAGGACACCAGTAGACACGGGAGGATAGATAATGAGGTGTCAACCCCTAAGCAAAGGAATGTTGAGAGTGGGAGAAATAGTCTTCTCCAGGGAAGAGCACTCCAGCTGGATAGCTCATACCAACTGATCATCCCTGAAAACATATATACAAGTAACATTATACAGACTGAAGCGATTGTAGCTATGCACTTATGAACACACACACACACACACACGTATATGTGTATATCTTTATATATGTATATAATAACAAAGGAAAGGAGATGAAGAATTTGAAAGAATGAGGGTATAAATGCATGGGTTCAGAGAGAGGAAAGGGAAGGGGGGATAGTGTAAGGGTGTTATAATTTCAAAAAATTTTAAATTACTTTAAAAAGTCCTTATGAACAACTGAGAGAATATATTTATAAATATTTACTTTTATCTGTAAATAAAGTGTCCAAGTAATTACTTACACCAATAATGTATAAAGGATTCTCAACATGCGGAGGCTGGAGAGTTGGGTCAGCAGACAAGACTGCACACAGCTCCCACAGAGGACCCACATTTGGTCCCCAACACCCATGGAGATTCACACATGGTAGATGGCTGAAGACCGTTGCCAGGTCCCATGCTTCTGTAACTGTTTCCTGTCTTTCCACTACTTTGTGAGGTCTTACTTGGGAGTAGGGGCACTGGGGTTTGAACCTAGAACCTCATGCAGTCTAGGCAGGTGCTTTACCACTAAACTATCCCTTTTGAAGCTATTTTGAGACAAAACCTTAAGAAGTTGCCTAGCCATGAGCTCACCTTGTAGCCCAAGCAGGCCTTGAACTTTCATTCTCCCTGCTACAGCCTCCAGTGTAGCTGGAATTACAGACCTGTGCCTACTCACGGTATTTTATTAGGAGAGACTAGGAAAGTGACCCATGTGCCTTGGTTTCTGCCCTTGGAGATGTGGGCCTTAGACTCAATGGAAATGTTTCTTCCGGATACTCGGAAACTTTTCCTACTTTCTAATTTGCTTCTGCCAGATAACATTGACTGCCACTCTTCACTGGGTCAGTCAAGGTACAAGGGTAACATTATAAAGTTCTTGAAATCGATACAGTAAAATAATAATCAGATGGCCTTAACCTTGTATGAGAGTTCCTTAAAACACCTGGCTAAAAGCATTTCTGATGAAATTGGTGAAGAAATTTCATCAGGCTGGCACAAGGCGTGTTGATTCTCCAATAGGAAGTGGTTACCACTACTTAGTAGGCACCTGCTCGGAGATCAGGAGACAGAAATTAATACAGATATTCCTAGACTTGCAAAGAGAATTTGTGTTGTCTCTATAATCGCCCCATGTTTAACATGAGAGTCTGAAAGTTAAATGACCACCACATTTAAGAACCTGTGGGACCTGGAAATGGTCTTCAGCCATCTACCATGTGTGAATCTCCAACGTGGGTGCTGGGAACCGAATATGAGTCCTCTGTGGGAACTATGTGCAGTCTTATCATTCATTCAGCTCTTAAGCTAATTCTCCAAATTTGTCCTATCTCTTTGTAGGGCTCCAAGGAAACAGACATAAAACTATTATGCAGTTACTTGGTATATTTTCTTTCAGAGAGGATGAATGACGGGGATCAAAATAACTCAAATCAGCGGCTTCAAACTCCTCTACCTGTAGAGGTTTGGGAGCATAAAGGCCAGTGTCTGTGGTGAGCTGGACCCTGAACACTGACTAGGGCCAGTTCCTCCTCAGCTCCCCACTGTGTTCTTGGGGGAAATTTGGACCCAAAGCTGCTCAAGCCATTCACTCTGTCTAGGTGTACATGAATGTTCATGCATGAGTGCATGTGTGCATGTGCAAATGGAGGCCAGTGTTTGATGTTGGGTATCTTTCTTAATCACTTTCAACCATGTGTGTGTGTGTGTGTGTGTTTGTGTGTTGTGTGTGTGTGTGTAGTTAAAAGAGATTCTTACTATGTCTCCCAGGCTAAGCTCCAATTCCTGACAATCCTTCTGCCTCAGCTTCCTGACTAATCAGATCACAGCTTATATCACAGTACCCAGAAATATTGTGTAGTCTTACACTATTATATACTGTAGGGCTCCATTTATATGAAAGCTCAGAGTAGACAAATCCATACACATAGATCCAGGAAGTTCAGTAGTTGCTAGGATTACTTAGGAATGGGCTAAGAAATGTTTAAGGTTCTTTTGGGGGTAGAAAATATTTAAAGCATTGTACGATGGGTCTATGACTCTGGGAGTATACTAAAGCCCCTGACCTGTGTACTTTACAAGATGAACTGTAGTAGAAGAATAAAACTCAATAAAGCTATTATAAATAGAATATGCCTGGTAATGTCACAATAATTTTATTAGCTTTCCAGGTAATGTATTTCTCAAAATTATCTCACTTTATCAGAAGCCCAGTAATTAACGATACTCAGTGAATTAAACTGGGTGTGGTGTGCCTGTAATTCCTGTAACACTGGGAGAGCTTGACTTCAGACTGGGCTACATAGAGACCCTGTCTGGAGAACGTTGAAAATTGAGTGACAGCAATGATCATGCATGCACAAAGGAGGATGTAAGGGAGAAAAGGTTAGTGTCAAAAAATAATGGGCTGCAAATGAAACAAAACAAAATGTAAAAACTGTCTGTGAGGGTGGATAGGAGGGTTGCAAAGGAAGTCCCTGTCCTGTTTGTGGTCTGCTCCAGGGGACTCTGTATCGGGACTTCCTTATCTGGTGTGCAAACGGTTCCCTGCCCAAGAGCACGCAGTTAGCAAGTGATTGAGGGCTGGGGTTAATCTACCCTCTCCCATGAGTCCTGGTTCAAAGTGCATCTCCCCAAAGGCCACCATTTTCTAATCTGTGAAAAGTGTTGCACCACCATTTAACATCCGCTGATCCAGGAGAGACAAGGGGTGACAGTCACCAAGGGAGGAAGTGGCTACCAGATGTGGAGCAGTTAGAGAAGTCTGCCTAAGAAATGTGCAGCACTGAGGCCGTGAAGCCTGAGGCCAGACTCAGGCTGTCATCTGTGAGGCCGGGAGAAGGCAATGCAAACCGATGTAGGGAGTGAATGGCAGATGGACGTACACATGTGTGACCATTCACTTAGCAAATAGTCACCGAGTCAGGCCTTGAGACAAGAACCTCTTCCACCCATGGACGTAGCTCTTCCACACAAAGACCAAAGCCTACAGAGATTGAACAATTCCCAACAGTGCCGCAGCGAGGCAGGCAGGAGTCATACAAGATTGG
>LOEQ01000610.1:174181-194543 GCA_001685075.1 Bramus lutescens | reverse complement strand
CTTCTTCTTCTTCTCCTCCTTCTCCTTCTCCTTCTCCTCCTCCTCCTCCTCCTCTTCTTCTTTTCTTCTTCCTCCTTCTCCTGCTCTTCCTCCTCCTTCTCCCTTCTTCTTATTCTTTTTCATCTTCTTCCTCCTCCTTCTTCCTCTTCTTTCTTCTTCATTCTGAGGCAGTGATCATTTAATACCCTAAGGCCTAACTGAAGAACTTCTCAACTTTTCCCTAACCTAACAGTTATTTTCCAAAGCCATCCCAAGTTCCCCAAAGGCCCAGGACTTGCTGTTAGTCCTGTAACAGGCTGGTTGTTAGTGCAGGTGAAACTGTTAGTGTTAACTCAAACTGGGTTTGGACACCTTTCAGAATAAATCAAACCTTTCTACACATGTGACCTCTGAACTCATCAGTTACTCAAGAAGCAAGTCTTGCCATCTCAGGAGGCAGCCTGGTAAGGGCTTTTCTTCATGGATTTGAAGAGACCTTTATGTTGCTTTCTGCCTGGTCAGAAGAGAACAGTCTGTTCATATAGCAGTCACCTCATAACTTCAGATGCTTGTGGGACCCCCTTCTGTGTGCCTGATGAGTGTGGAAACCTGGGTGGAAGATGTAAAGTAACTTGAATATTGCATTGGCAAATTTTTGTCAACAACAAAATTTCTTTTCCTCAAAGTTTCTGTTGATTTATTGGGTAAATATACTCTTCCATATATTATAACATTCTAGGACCAGTAAATGGTAACAACTAAATGAGAGAGTGCATGGAGAGGGATTCATCAGTTCTTGGTGTGGGAGGTCCTTCTGTCTTTGTGTTGCTTTTATTGGTTAATTAATAAAGAAAGTGGCTTGGGAGGAAGAAGGCAGAGTTAGAGAGAAGCCATAGATCTGCCAGAGACAGTTGCTGGGAACTTTAGTCGGTAAGCCACAGCAATGTGGCCATACACAGATATATAGAAATGAGTCAAATTAATATGTAAGAGTTAGACAATAAGAATTTAGAGGTAATGGGCCCAGCAGTGATTTAATTAATACAGTTTCTATGTGATTATTTCAGTCTAAGCTAGCCAGGCAGCCAGGAACCAACAAGCAGCCTCCTCCAACAAGCTCTAGAAAAAAAAAATCAAACTTTTAATAAAGAAAAGTAGTGCATCCCTTCTGTGTTAACCATCTTTACCATGGAAAACAAAGAAACAGCTGTCATTCACATCTCTCTTCGCCCTTGACTTAACTCTCGTCCTGGCTAACCTCCAGCACTCTCCCCTGTATGCACAGATAGATAGATACCTGGGGAAGGAAAGGCAGCCTGTCTGAGATGCCAGTAAGGAAAGGAAGGCCAAGTCAGGGTAGAGACTTCTTGCACTATCTTCTGGGTTGGCATTTTTCAAGACTCACAAATTATATTATGATGCTCTGGAGACAGTCAACTAAATATTACGACTGAGCTGATCTCAGAAACTAAGTAGGGTTGGGCCTGGTTAGTACTTGGATGGGAGGTTGTTTTCTAAAGGGTGAAGCAAGCCGGTGGTGGGATTGCGTGGAAGAGGTGATAAAATTGTGAGCGCTCTCCGCAGCTCCAGCAATGATCTACATTTTCATTATTCTTATAAGTGGTGCTTTGCTTTCTTAGAAGTAGATACTTTTAAAACCAGTTGAAGACATCGTCCCAGTCAAGACATGAACACGTAGATGAAGCATCTCTGGGTGGAGGGAATAGCCGGTCCTTGCTAGAGCTGCGAACTCCAATGCGCTAGGCTTCCTCTCATCCCTGCAGCATCCCTCACCCTGGAAAGTTACTGAGCCTCCAGGAGAGGAGAAATGTGGACAGAGCATATTTTAACTTCAGGTCTTTTGAACCAGTAAAACTAATACACTCCTCTACGCCTGCTTCAGGAAGTCACCTTCTCGCCTATTGTCTCTCATGTGTAAAATGGGATTAAAGTGGTTTAATTTTCTTAGCATTTGAGATACCATTTTATTGTGCAGCCCAGGCTGGTCTCAACCTCACAGTCCTCTCAGCTCCATTTCCTGAATGCTTGGGTTATAGGCCTGTGCCACCTTCGTGGCTCACTCCCATCTTTACTTTTATTGCACTGTACTGCTGTGGTTTGGCATAATGAAGAAAGCATGGGCCACTGGGGGTTGAGTAAATGACAACCGCTCGGATGTTTAATAAGAGAAAACAAATGCAGAATTACGGGGGTGACATTTGAATAATTACTGCAAAAACCTGGGTAGACAAACACACGTCAGTAACCCAAATGTTGTACTATTGATATTTTGGCTCGCACGCTGGTGAAGACTAGCAGTCCACGTCTAACTAAATATTGGTCTAAATTCCCTTCACCCTTCCTATGCCTTTTCCTAGTTCCAGGTGTACCTTAAAAAAAATCAATGTTTTCCCATTCATGCTGTGATTCCCAATAATGGGTCACCTGTCTGGACCTTCACAAAGTTAGAGATATTTACCCTTGAGGCTTTTGTCTCTGAGGTACCTATCTTTGTCTTTTATCATCTTCCTGCTAATACACCTGGTTCTGTGGTTTTCTTCAGGAATAATTAGGCTTAGCTCAACCATGGAACCTACGGGGAATGAGATGCTGAGAAAGGAATCAGTGATGTCAACTTCGGTCCTAAGAGACCTCTGTTTATTTCAAAATCTGCCACTAAACGGTAAGGGTACTCATTAGACTGTACTCTTTCGAGACCTCAGAAAACAAAGGTAAATCAGCTTCAGCAGATGGCAGGCAGGTCAGCAGATCTTCAGTGCCAGGGTGATCTGTTCATGTGGAAGCTGACACGGCTTGTGTGCTCAGAAACTGCCGCGCTGCCTGGCCAGAGGAAGTGCCCAAGACATGTAGAACGAATGGCTGAACTCATAGTTACAAAATTCATCAGTGCTGCCACTGAAAATGTGCATTTTTAGTACATTTGATATTGACCCTTTTTGTTCTTGTGTGTTTGCTTGTCTTTTTTTTTTTAACTAGGAATTTGTCATTATTGTCCCAAAAACTATTTCCTGGAATTCTTTGAGGCTCTGTGGCCTTCATTGGGACTGACTTGCTTTTGATCCTGGCTTCGCTCCTGGTTTGTGATCATTAGAACATAACCTTGCTCTTTTTAAATACCACCTAAGTGGTACGAATTTGAATGTGTACCTGAGACCTACCTTGTGGATGCAGCCTTTTCACGAAATTCCACCCATCCTAATATGCCCTTCATATCCCAGAGTTACTGTCCTCAGAGGGCTAGAAGGTGGCCTTGTTCTGGTTCACCCTTATTTTCAGGGCACAACTGGGAGAAGCCCTGAATAATAGGAAAAGGGTCTTGTGTGTGTGTGTGTGTGTGTGTGTGTGTGTCCTACACTGATTTCTGTTCTATTTCTACTAATGAGGCTGCTCCAATCAGTGCACATATGTTCCTGCCAGCAAATATACACCATAAGGGGAAAAGCGCCCACAAACTTGCTCTTTGGGCTCCTATTTTGTTCCAGATTTCAGCCTGGTAGCTTCTTTCCATTCCATAGTTTGATTCTGTTTTTAATTAGACTTTTTTATACTATAACGAGCGTTTTTAGCTGCTATTTGTAGAAGACTAATGGATAAAAAAAAATAAAAAGGGAAGGAAACATGCAAGGAACATGGCTGCTCCTAGGTATGGTGGAGGAGAAGGAACATGGCTGCTCCTAGGTTTGGTAGAGGGGAAGATTTAATGCAGATATCCGGGAGGGTGTGGTCAGAGGAAGGAACATTTGGGAGAGTCCAGAGTGGACATGACCAGACTAAACTGTGCCATGTGGGGCTATGGGGAGGGGAAGAGAAAGGAGAGAGAGGAGAGCCAGGTGCAGCATTCAGGAGGCCCAAAAGTACAAAAAGAATGGGTAACCAGAATGGTTGGATTACCTAAGGAAGAGCAACCCAGGCCCCTGGGCTGGAGAGTTCAGGGGAGGAGGGATAATGCCAGCCATGAAGGCCCTGAAACAGGTAGGGACTGAGGGACGCACGAATGTTGGAGGAGGCTGCTTGTTCTTCCCAGCTGCCTGGCTAGCTTAGACCTGAAATAATCACACAGTAACGATATTATTTAAATCCCTGCTTGGCCCATTAACTCTAGCTTCTTATTAGCTAACTCTTATATTAATTTTAATCCATTTCTATTAATCTTATATCACCACATGGCTGTGGCTTACTGGGTAATGTTCCCGGTGTCTATCTCCGGTGGCTTCAGGGCTTCTCTCTGACTCAGCCTTCCTTCTCCCAGCATTCAGTTTAGTTTTCCCCACCCAGCTCTGTTCCCCTTTAGCTTTGCTATAGGTCCAAAGCAGTTTCTTTATTCATTAATCAATAAAAGCAACACATAGACAGAAGGACCTCCCATACCACATGGAGAACCTGGCAAAGCAGCATCAGCTTTGGTAGGTTAAGTAGGCACCTCAGCCCTTTGTCCCAGGTTTGAAACCTAACAGCTAACTCATCACTGCTGGAGACAAACACCCCTGCCTCTTCTCAGCTCCTGTTTTCATTAACATTTCACGCCTAGCATACATCTGAGCAAACCTGAATCAGTCTTAAAACAAACAAAATATTTACTTTATTTTCATTTCTGTGTATGTGTGTGTCTCTGTGTGAGTATGTGCCACATGTATGTGCAGTCCAGAAAAGCATGTCAGAGCCCCTGGAACTGGTGTTACAGTTGTGAGCTTCATGATGTGAGTGTTGAGAATCGAATTCTGGTCCTCTGTATGAGTTGCAAGGACTCTTAACCAATGGGCCAACTCCCCAGAATCTCCCTCCCCTCCATGCCATTCTTAAAAGGGAGTATTCCATGAACAAGAGAACTTGAATCAGCTAAGCAGTCAGAAATAGGAAACTGAATTCTCTTTTGCCCGTCTATCCTTGGTAGCCTTAGAGACATGCATTCCCTGACATACCCTCTTTGTTGGTCTGGTTCTCATGTGAGAAAGGCTGCTGCAGTTTCAAACACCTCTCCTCTCCGAGCCCATAACATCACCGTGCTTTCTAGTGCAGCCGTAGGACTCTGGGAAAACCAGGTGGAGCAGGATAAGTTCCTTAACATTTCCACCCTAGGCTCGGGAGTGCGGGTGGCAGTTTCTGCTCTGTTGTGGCCGGGCTGGGACTTTGAGGTTCACCTAGGACTCTTCCCTGTGAGATCAAAAACACAGCAATGCCCTCAACCTTCTGCATCCCCGAAGCTCTAGAGTCTCCCTGTCTTCTAAGCCTAGCAGAGGAGCCCATCCACTCCTTTCCCAAGACACTTCATCCTCTAAGCTCCCCCTTGCCTGTCTTCTAATAAAAAAATACAAAACCTTCCCAGAAAGCTTGCTGGTTTGTCATAAGCCTAGGGTTTATTGCAAGCTTGCTCTTCCTTCACAATCCTGCTTCATAACCACTATTTTCTGCGATTTAGGATAAATAGGTACCCAGTATAACAGTTTCTTCTCTTTTTCTATGCAAAAGCACAGGATATGTAACTAGGCCCTGATGATGCCTGGTGTATGTCATGTGTCCTGGCGGCTGCGGTGACTCTTCCTCTATTGTAAGTTTACTGCTGAGGTTGGTTTCCAGTAACCAGTATTGTGAAAATACAGCTACAGTCTAAGCCCAGCAAACTCAGTTTGTCTAGTACAAATATTAAGATCTGTAATAAAAAGTAGCGTGGTCTGCTATAAAATGTTCCTAAAACAGCTGTCTAAACATGTTCTATAGAATGCTGCTTCGTTCATAACATTCATTTCTATGATGGATTAACATTAGCTGTAACTAACTAGTTATGTCTGCTTTACATGTTTCATTATTAGTATTTCAAGTTTGCCAGGGATGGTGGTACACACTTTTAATCCCAGAACTCTGGAGGCAGAGGCAGAGGCAGGTGGATCACTGTGAGTTCAAGCCCCATTCAAGCTAGTTTCGACCCAGCCAGGGTTACGTAGTGACATCCTGTCACACACACACACACACACACACACACACACACACATCAAGATAATATATCTTTAAAAGAGAAAAAAATAGTGATTTTCTTATTTTATCTAGCATTTAAAAATGTGAACAGCTGTTGAAGTCCCCTGCTGGAGATTCCTCTGTTATGGCTGTCCCTCTTCTGCCCTGCGTCTTCATCCTGTCCCTCTGAAGTTTCTGACAAGGTCCTCATTTATGCATTTGTCTGTTGACTAAGCAAATATCTGTTGAATGTATAAGCCAGGAACTCCACTCTCCATAATTGAGTCTAGCTACTGAAGCCCTACATTCTTTATTTATAGATTTTAGTCCATTCAAATGGCCTAAGTCTGTTTTAAACACAGCACTTTCTTTTTTCTAAATGAGGCGCCTGTACCCTACCCACCCACAATCTTTATGTCCTATAAGCTTTCTGCCCCATGAGTCTTACAGTGGCCTTGAATCAAAAGCAATAAAATTTCCAACTGACTTTCCTTATGTATTTAACCCTTTTTTCTACTAAGTTAACTTTTACATGCATGATACTGAGGGTTAAGTCCAATACCTTGTGCGAGGTAAGGAAACAAAAATTCTACCCCTGAACTATATGTCAGCAACCCCCTTTTCTTACTTTTTGAGACGGGAGCTCACTGATCTGCTCAGGCTGCCCCAAAAAACAAACAAACAAACAAATAAAACCCTTAAGCTATCTATCCTCTGTGTGTGTGTGTGTGTGTGTGTGTGTTTTCAAGGAAGACAGACATTGCAGAAAATTCAGAACCTCCCCTTCTAACGCCTTGTATTACAGCTGATGCAATCGGAAGCTTTGTTAGGTCCTGGATGGCCACCCTGGTGACAGTTTGGTGACACCTCTGTTAGGCTGCAATCCTGACTACACAGCACGCACCTAGCACTTTTCTCTCTATCATATATCCTTTGAAAATGGCCCTGCCCTTCCCCTACAACTTTGTCTTGACTTCTAGTCACCCAGAAATGATTTTTTTATAAATAAGATAAGCATTACCTCCTAATTGGCTTATCAGTGAGTGAGTCAGACCACACTCCCAACTCAAGGTTAGCACTTTGTTCTAATTTTCTGGAGATAGAAATGCAGACCAAAGAGCAGTATTAGAAAGTTGTAGTTTGACAATTCCAAAGTATTCCAGCCAGTTTGTCCTTAGAAAAGTGTATTCACTTCTTCTTATATCCTCTCAAGCCACTGCCAGTTAAGATATCAGGGATGGTGGTAAAATTTAGTTGCCAGAGTGCTTAGCCTTTGGAAGCCCTGGGTTAACCCCCCAGTCAGTGCTGCAAAACTGGGCTTGGTGCTAAAAAGCTTGTACTCCCAGCTCTCAGGAGATAGAGGCAGCAGGATGGAAAGGTCAGGGTCGTCCTCACGGTGAGGTCAGTCTGGGGTACTTGGGACCCTGTCAGAGAGAAAAGGAGAGGGGAAGGGTGGAGGGAGGGAGAGAATCGCCTCATGGACATTACAGATAAAATCACAGTAGGCGAAAGCTGGATTGGGTTCAGTGACATGTTCAAACCTCAGATCAGCATCATCTGGTCAACCTTCCATGGCTGCTGTTTCCCAGGTCCATGAGGCATCGGGAAGTTGATGACAGCAGTCACAAGGCCCCTGGGTATATCTGCTTAGTTCACCAAGTCCCCATAGAGTATTTTCCCCCTCATTTATATCGGCAATTGCAACTCTCAGTCCATTGGGTCTCTATTACCACAGTGTTTTGTGTGGTTACTGAAAAATAAGAAAACACATTCACACTCATCCCTGGGTTTAAATGAGCCATGCAAATAAAACCTGGACAGTAAGTCCTAACAGCGGAGTCTGCATGCTTATCTGGAGTTTCGCTTTTTAGAACATGCTTGTGACAAATACAAAATTCTCCTCTGCTGTGGTCTATTTTTTCTTAGCCAGTATTTATTGAGTACTTATTTGCCTGGCATCAACACTGGGGCATCCTACACATTAGCTCTTTCAGTCCTTACCAAGTCACCAGTAAGTGTATGACCAACAGTCTGGAGGGAGCTTACTCAGCTGACACAAGCAGCTAAAAGCTTTCTTGCTTCTCACTAATTAAGTTGTTGATGTCACAGACGGAGTGAGGCATGATGCCAAGTAGCATACCCAGCTGGCTCATGATATATTGCTGCCTCATTTGGACAATATTTTGGCAGCTATCTACCACTGATATTTCGAGACAATAATGAATTCAATTAGAAGGCATTCCTTGGCAGTTTTTAGTGTTCCCATTATCAGACACATCTCCGCTCTCAGGGGGAAATAAGAGAGTAAAGTTTCCTTGGACAGGCAATAATTTTTATGGCTTAGCCTTACTACCTTGCTAGTATTCAATGAATATGGACAGAATAGTTTGTTTCCATGAAAGCTGGCAATGTGTGAGCTAAGCATAATTTATGGAGGATAAAAGGACACTGGAAACTAGACAACCAATGAATTTTTTTTTACAGTAAAAATTTGACCCACCTGGAATGCAAGGCTTAAGAGTTCGGGCCACCAGCTCTTTCCCCATTTCACGGGGAATGGATAAAGAGTTTTATTAGAAGTCATGGGGTTGTAGAAGGCATCCGATGTCATGCTTGCAAGAAAACATTTGGAGAAATCATTTTTATCTAGCATAGTACAGGGAAGTTCAAACGTTTTGTCAATGCTGAATCAGTGTTGTGAGGCTGGATGTTGAGAAGGTCTGGGTACCATTCCTTGAAGTCCGCTGTAGAAAAGCATGGAGTTCAAGTTTGTTGTAGGGGAGGGAAGTGGCTGAGTATATTTCAGGGAGTAAAATTAGAGTTTTTACTGGAGAAGAATTCTCCTATTTAAATAAAAGGGATAGTGGTCACCGTGTAAACACTGACTTTCACTATCAGTGACTTCACAACGGAACACAAAAGTCTACCAGAGGATGTATTCTATTGGTACAGCCACATTAAATAGATGAAGAAATGCGGGTCCCCATACACACCTCTATTCTTCTTTTTTCCGCAGTGTTGAAACAGTGTGTTATGAACATCCCTTGTGTGATTAACTCTCATTGAGAACATAAGCTGCTTGGACATTCAGAAGGGTACACTGTCAATCTCCAGAAGGGTGCACTGTCAATCTGAAGACGTTTGCTAAGTGGGAGAAGGGAGTAGCATTTCTACAGGGCCTTTCCATAAGGGGTCCCAGCTTCTCCTCACTGTAATCTGTGGAGTAGTTGGCATTCTTAGATTCATTTGCCCTGTTTTCAACCAGCCCAACCCTCCCAGTTAATAGGATAAATGGAAAAGATTTTATAACTGTGAGAATGGATACTATCTGGTTATTTAAGCACATGTTTTAATTTTATCTTTGAGGATGCAGACAAATGAAGTGAAGAAATTGAAAAGATGGAGTCACACATTGAAAATTATTTTCCTCGGGGACTATTTGGAAAGTTGTATAAACTTTAGAAGATGTGGATTTTAGCAAATGTCATTAATTGGCAGTAAACGTTAGCTTGGATACAGCCCTGTGGCTGGGTTAAAAACAGTAGTCCTTGGACCCAAACCCAGCATTTCACCTTAGTAGTACAAGGCTTTATTGTTCCAGTGAATGAATGCAAGCACTCAAGAGTAAGTGTGCTTAGAACTAACTGCTGCTGCTTACACGTAACTCTAGACCTTGCCTTGTTCATTATGTAAGAGCTTCACAGTTGAGCATTCATGAGTTACAAGGTCCCAAAGGCCAACAAGCTCTGAGCCTCTTCTGGGATGTGCTGAAGGTTACAATGGCATTTCCCTGGCTCAGCAAAGAATTTTAATCTTGTGTGGTTCAAGGATCCCGTGTCATATACACAGCCCTATTAACAGAACCAACTGAAAAAAAAAATTAAGAAAGCACACAGAGGTAACACAGCACAGACAGAAGAACAGCAGGAGGAGTGTTGGGGCCACTGTGATCCCTACTGAACTCTGTGCAGAGGGAGTCACACATTTCAGGAGCTTTAATTTGAAGTGTATTGTGTTTCCACGAGGGTGACTGTCACCTTGTATTAGGAGCGGGGTTCCTCTGGGTGTATATGATTCTTTATTTCATCACGCTTGCCAAGGATTTATTCATGCAGTTGCTAATTATCCCAGTAGCTCTCCATAAAAGGTTCACTCGAGATCACTTGTCAAAGATGAGGACAGTAAAATAAAAAGATAAAGCAAACGGCCAGCTGATGGATAGTGGAGGAAACTCCAAGCCTACATGTCCTCTTAAGGCAGAGAGTAGCTGAAGATATCTGAACAGCATTTATAATGAAGAGTCCTTCTTACCAGTTCTTGAGTTCATTGTGAAGTGAACCATGAACTGGCCTGGTTTTCTTTCGAAAGCCCAGTGTTGTGAACTGTTCTAAACACAGGAATCCAGTCCCCTAATGATGCCTATTTTTATGTGGCTCAATTCCAGTCCCTTGCTTCCTTTGGTAACCTAAGTATTGTTTCTTTATTTTTAGAAGGTTTAAGGAAAAATCAAAGAGGGACTTCCTACCTGACTCACGGCATATGAAACATGTAAGGAATTAAAATTTCGCTGTCTCTAAAGCAGCTTCGTCGGCCCACAGGATGCTCATTTTATGATGGCCACAGCTGCTCTCAAAGCAGATGTCTGTGCTTGGAGACCTTGAGCAAAGTCTGCCACCTCCTGCAGTGGGCCGCCAGGGGTTCTGTGTTCAGTTCTGACGATGAGGCCTACTGGCCATTAGTGCTCAGCTGGAGACAGCTGCATTTGGAGAGCTGCACTTTATCAGCCACGCTGAAAGGCTTGTTATATTGCCCTTGGTTGTTTTTTGTTTTTTGTTTTTGTTTGTTTGCTTGCTTGTTTTTTTGTCCTTGTTTATTTTTTAAAAGATATATGCTGTTTTAAAAATTTTGTGAAACTTTTTCCTGTTTCCTGTTAGTATTGTTGAGGTTCATTCATTGCAATATTCTCTTTAGAAAGATCTATAGGATTATCTCTCTTTTTTATTTATTTGTTTGTTTATTTATGGGGGCATGCAGTTCTTGGCCATCTGAGGAGGTCAGAGGACAACACGTGGTAGTTCACTCCTTCCACTAAGGAGCCTGTCCTGGGACTAGAACTCAAGTTGTTGGGCTTGGTGACAGGCACCTTTGCCCATTTGTCAGCCCATTTTATAAAATATTTCTATAAAGATTCACGGGGATGGGGTCTGTCTTAACGAAGAGGTTACTGTTTTTCTGAATTCTGTGACTATCCAGGGTTTTGCTTCTAGATGCTTGCCAGGCTGCTGCCCAGAACTGAATTTGTGGCTTACTTCGTGTTTCGTGTTTGTGAGCTTTAGTGACACTTCATTTTAGGCCCCTGGCTTGTTTTTTTCTTTTCTTATACAGAACACGAAATGTGTGCAAGATAAATAAGAAATGCATTTGGATTTAGTTGCAGAGCTCTGCAGAGCCTCCCATTGTTGTCCTATGTCCAAGGGCCTTTGCTTTCCATATTTATTTGAACCTGCCCAGGGTGCTGTAGCCATCTGCAGGGTGGAACAGTATGTGGAGTTCTGAGCATCGAAGGCTTCCCAGCTGAGTCCCCCATCCTCTTGGAGGCTTTTCAAGAGGGCTCATGACTAGGTCCGAGATTCCTCACTGGACTACAGAGAGTTCACAGTTTCAAACTTAAGAAGGGAACAGGGCATTTTGTGCCTATTTTTGAAATTCAACACATTATAAGCAAAGATAACAAACTATAGCAATTTAATGGTATTTATAACCAAGTTGCCATAGAAACCATAGCTGTGTGTACATCACATCACTAGTTGCTGTTGCAGATACTACAGCAGAGCTGAGCTCTTCATCAGTACAGAGTTAAGATTGTTGCTATAGCTCTTTCTAGAGATCTTGTCATTCAATGCTGATAAATAAGTATGTTTATTACCAGGCTGGAACTCCAGATACTCTGATAATTGGAATTCAGTTTTTGTTTGCTGCAATCCTTTGTTCTTTATGCACTTAGAAGGTTTTTATTTCTAAGAAGGGGGCCTACACTAACAAAGATTTATTTTTCACTCTTTATTTTACTGAGGGAGGATCTTATTTTATCTCTCACACTAGCTTCAAACCAGAGACTCTTCTGCCTCAGTCCCCTCCTCCCAATGCTTGATTACAGACTCATGCCACCACTCCCAGCTCCCAAAGGGATTCCTGATTCAGGAAAGAGAAATGGTTGCTCAAATGTTCACTCAAACATGTGGGCACGCACCTATTTATAAATAGTTTCAAGGTTTCCCAGAACCCCCTGATAAGGCCTGAAAGTTGGGTCTGCATTTTAAAAACACTTGCTAAATTTTGTGATGATTGGTCATACGAGGGAGAGTTTTATTTACTTTTATAAAAATTACTTTATTTTATATGTATGTTGCCTGCATATATGTCTGTTTACCACATGCATGCAGTACCTGCGGAGGTCAGAAGAAGGTGTTGGATCCCGTAGAACTCAAGTTACGGATGGTTGCAAGCCATCATGTGGGTGCTAGGTCCTCTGGAAGAACCATCAGTGCTCTTAACCACCAAGCCACCTCTCCCATGCCCTTACTTTGAAGGCCTCGTTCACGTGATTGCCCTCATAGTCACAGTTTTGGTGCTACGGAGAGCACTTATTTAGTATTACCCCTTTGTTACCTGTAGCACAGTGCCCTTGGCCTGTATCTTGTGGTGCTCCATATTGTCCAGTGATAAGCTAAACACCTATCATTTCACACTGAATTGTAGTTTGTATTAAAAGTATTTCTGTGGGGCTGGAGAGGTGACTCAGCACTGGCTGCTCTTCCAAAGGTCCCAGGTTCAATTTCCAGCACTCACACGGGAGCTCACAAGGGTCTGTTGTAAGAGAAGGGAGGCCATTAGTTAGTTCCCATCCAGGCCACTTAGCCCCAAAATAACCACACAGAAACTGTATAAATTAAATCACTGCTTGGCCCACTAGCTCAAGCTTCTTATTGGCTAACTCACAGTTAAATTTAACCCATTTCATTAATCTGTGTATGGCCACGTGGCTGTGGCTTACCAGCTAAAGTTCCCAGCGTCTGTCTCCAGAGGCTCCATGTCTTCTCTCTGACTCTGCCCTTCTTTCTCCCAGCATACAGCTTAGCCTCCCCCACCTAGTTCTGTTCTTCCCTGCCATAGGCTCAATGTAGTTCTTTATTCATTAACCTATAAAAGCAACACAGACAGAAGGACCTCCCACATCGGTCTCTAACTCCAGTTCCAGGGGATCTGACACCTTCATACTAATGCATGTAAAATAAAGTTAAAATAAAAACAAATTATTTTTTAAAAAAGCAAAAACAAAAGTATTTCTGTTTTGAGTTTTCAAAATATGCCATGCATGTGTTTCTTAGATTTGGAATTGGTGAAAAATACAAACACTAGTGCAGATCAGTCACCCAGTATCTTTCATGTCGTTCTGTGACTATATTCAGTCGAGTGTATTTATCATTCATGTACAAAGAAGCCAAGGTTTAACTGAGGATGTAATTGACTGTGCTGTGGGATGTGTTATGGGCAGGGTTAGAAAGTGCATCTACCTGATGGCTTTTGTGCATCATGTAACTATTCATTGTGCTGGTTATCTGAATGTGTCTCTTACTTTCCTGAGATCTGGATGACAGCAGAACTTATATCCTGTCTTCCTCAGTTCTACCAAGTCTGGATCCCATTCCCAGGGCATCTGACAGCACTGGTCTGTGCTGGAGCAAAGTGACAGTCTTCAAAAGCTAGTGAGGAAATTCCTCAGTTCAGCCTGGCTTGATTCCTCCTGGAAAAGGGAAGCTCCATGACATGCCAGGGCCCAGCTAGGCAGTAGCCCAGTGGCTTCTCTCAGCTTCAGAATACCTTCTTTCCCTCTCCCCAAATCTCTCAGGCCATTTGCCAGCTGATGCAGTCCTCTGCAGTAACCACATTCCTCACAGAAGATGTCAAACTAAACACCTAGCTGGAATTTCCCCAAGCCAGCCCTTCCTGTCCTGTCTTACCAGGACCAAAGGCACTCACTCTTTCCACATCTGCTATCCTGGAGTCTTTCTTTTTAATATTCTCTGGTCTTCTATGACAGTTAAGAGATGTATAAACGAGTGGCTGTGACTATTTATAATGTGTAAGATGTCTCTATTGACCCTTACATGTCAGGGTGAGAATCAATCGAGAAGAATTCTCTTAGCACGTCTATCATACTGGAAGAACCTTCCAGAGGCAAGCTTGTCTTTCCTTTATGGGTTAGCCTAATTCTGGCATCCCTAAGGAAAAAATATGTCAGTACCTCAAGGACAGAAATATTACTCACGTATGCCTAATATCTACCATCTGAAATTAGATGAGGTGAATACAATTAATTTATAATCTTTGCACCTTTTCAACCAAACTAATAGATACTTGGCATTGCTTTAACTGATCATGGTTGTTAACTTTATCCCATGAGGTTTAAAAATTAATATGTTATCTTATATATCTGTAATCTTCTTAAAGGTTAATTGACTCTCAGTACAGGAATAAACTAAAAGGCAGGTACATGGTGTGGTTGTTTAGGCTTACTCAGATTAGATAATTCAAGTTTATAACAAAATTTTTAAATATTTCTGTTCATTTATATAAGTATGCATTATGTAAGAAAGACAATGGAGGTCAGAAGAGCCGTCATTCCTTGGAACTGGAGTTTCCGGTCAGAGCCAGGAATTGAACTCAGGTTGACAGGAAGAACAACAAACACTTCTATCACTGTGACGTCTTTCCAGCCCCTTGTATCAATTCTTACTGGTGGGTTTTCTGCTCTGTATGATTGCTGCACAAATAATAAAACCCGGAGACAGATATTGGGGTTCAACCTGAAAACCAGAAAAGCAAAGCAGTCAAGCCACTAGAGAAGTCTTCCCTCTTCCAAGGCTGGGCAATTGCAAACTCAGCATCCTAAGCAAACTAAGCCTCTCTCTCCTCGTATTTTATATTCCTCTAGTGCTGGGATTAAAGATGTATGGCTCCCTAGTACTGGGATCAAAGGTGTGAGTCACCACCTCCTGGATTTGTTTCTGCATTGATCTTTTGTAGCCCAGGGTAGAGCGATGTCTCAGTGCAGGCCCCACAGAGATTTGCCAAGGCCTGTCAAAATTTCAATTAATGTGTGTGTGTGTTCTTTAAGCTAGCAACTCAAATTCTAGCACTCATTTTTTTTGATAAAGACCTTGCACGTAAGTTGTCTTACAGTTGTCACTGTTTGATGATATATGTATAATGACAAAATGTTGGGAACAAAATAAACTTCAATGAATAGGAAGATTGTATCATATACTGTGTCACTGTGGCAATGTATGCATGGTATGGATTGATTTAAATTATTAAAAGCGATTCGATGGGATAATATACCAATGCTGTCAGCTCTTCAAGCACTTTACTTGGTAAAATGTAAAATGATACTTACATTCAAGTAACAATTTGGACAAAGAAATACATTTGTAAATCCATATAACATATCTAGAAAGGTAAGAATTAAACCAACTGTATTATTACTTCCATCAAAGAAAGTGGTATTGTAGATTTCTTCAAAGAAAACAAAAAATTGTAGAGAAAAGAATTTAGGCCAGGCAATGGAGGCATACTCCTTTAATCCACTCAGAAGGCAGAGGCAGGGATATCTCTATGAGTTTGAGGCCAACCTGGTCTACAGAGTGAATTCCAAGATAGTCAAGGGTTAAGCAGAGTAACCCTGTCACCAAACAGAAAAAGAAAAGAAAAAAGAAACTTATACATGTAAGTAACTTTTATGTATAATGTATTTATAATGAAATTGGAGAGAACAGGATAAAGATTATGTATACATACAGTCAGAAATGTTGAGGGGTCTCAGAGTATTATTTTAAAACTAGGTTTGTGCTGTAATAATTTTATGCATGTCTATAATGTGAGCTGACTATCTCCCCCCACCCATCTCTTATCTTTCTCGTACCTTTATCAATCTGGATTGCCTACCTGTCTCTTTCCCAGATTCATGGCTTTTGGTTTTGTTCTGTGATCTACTTAGTGTAACCAGAGTCATTTCTGAGACCATTGGATTGGGACTGTCACCTGGAAACTAATGGGGTCACCAGTCGGTATATAACTGAAGGCATGAACTTCCCCCTTTTCCTCAGTCTACAGATAGCAATTAGCTCAGCAAGAATAAGGCAGGAAGCTGAGTTTTTTTCCCCTTTTCCAATGAACTTGCCATAGTCTCGTGGATGCTAGCAGAAAACATGAGGTTTCTGGGCCAGAAAAACTCGGCTTTGTTGCTCATGGCCTGTCGAGCACTGTGATCCCCCACACACGTGTCCTTTCTTTGCAGCCTCCCTGGAGGCAAGATGAACATGGCATTCACATGCCTGCATAAACAGTGAACTCATTTCAGGAGAGAAGCCCTCAATACAACCTCAGCCTGAACCTGAACCCTGAAAAGACAGAGTAAGTGGCAGTTAGCCCCATTCACAAGATGTGGGGAGACACCATAAGCTGTGAGAGTCATCTGTCCGTCTCCTCTTTGTAAATAAGCACATTCGCACACAGACATCTGTAAATGTGGGGGATGCTTAGAGGCTAAAAGGAACTCGGCGCTTTCAGGCCCTTAGCTGAGCTGTACGGGGTGTGCACTTGTTTGTAATCGATTAGAAGATTAGCCCAGGATCTTGCCTTTCTAACACAGATGGGACCAAAAGTCACTATCGTCACAAATTCCATTTTCCTATCTGGCCCACTATTGTTAAGATTAAGTTATTGGTCAACTGAAGTTAGGAGCGTGAGCGTGAGCGAGTGAGCAGGATCCCTTCTTACCACTCACAATCAGCTGCAGCTGTCAGCAGGTCACCTTGGCACTCCCCAAAGGGCCTTTGTTAGGCTCCCAGGTTTGGGGAGTGGCACCATTATGTTCTCTCTCACTGGAGTGTGTCTCCCACGTTTGTTCTCTGTCTAGCTCAGTGTCACACTCAAATCCATTGGAGGCCTGTGCTTTGCGAGTCTGAACTGAAAACTGCAGTTGAAGACTCAGTCTTGGCTTTGGCACCTGGCTAACGAAGTGTGTGGCCAGAACAAGCTTTCATTCATGGGTGGAATACAGGGGGTTTCTGTTCCACAGTTTGGAGAGACCGGTAGGAGCCATCGTGGGTCTAAAAAAGGATGAATTGGCACCCTGTTAAGAAGGTGTTAGGTCCCTCCTGCGTCACCTTGAAATGCCCAGATTTTGTAGCACCCATGACCCATATTTTATGACTTTTTATTTAAAGATAATATGCATGAATAAAATATGTAAACGTTAAGTATACTGCTCACTAAATTTTCATGAAGTGAGCATGCTTGTATAACCAGCATCCACATGGGGAAATACAGTGCTTCCTAGCTCCCTGGAGCCTCCCTCCAGATCAGCATGACCGTTTTGAACTCTACTAAACAGAATTCAACTTTGCAGACTCTTCTATGTATGTCTCCTTTTGCCTCATGTTCTACCTATCAAGCTATATCACACATATTGCCTGTGGGTGGTCAGAATCTGTCCATTCCTATTCCTGGTTCTCAGCTGGACTGATTTCATCCCATGTTGAGGGGTGCATGCTAGTGTTTGGACCTTATAATCTTCCCAAACGGGCTAAGGAAGAGGTTGTTTCTAACTACCCTCTAACACAAGCAAGAATGGTCAGTCACAACCATACCGGTGCTGAGATGAAGACACAAGGCAGTGGAGTCTTCCATCCATCACGTTACTGTTATTCTACTCCTTTACCTGTGTATTTCCTGGAGCCTAACTTGTATACTCATGGGCACTGTGAAATCTCGACATGGCTTTGAAATTCTTGAACTCATGTTTGATTACACAGAAATGAAAGCGATTACCAGGCAACCAAGCATGGTGATGCACACCTCTATTTGCAACACTTGGGAGGCTGAGGAAGGGCTATTCTCAGAGTGAGGCTAATGCAGGTTGTTCTCATGAGAATCCTGTATCAAAACAGAAGGTTTTCCAGGGAGAAGAGTCGTAAATGGTGAGACAGAGTGTTCAAATGAAAATGAATTGTTGTGTATGATCTCAGGTAGTGTCAAGATTTCAGAGTTTAGGATGGTTATAAGAATTTTAAAGAGAGTCTCTCAGGCTTTTCATCAAAGAATGAAAGAGTCTCTTTCACCCACATGCATGTGACAGTGTGCGTGATGGATCCATGTTCGTGGATATGGAGGCTATACGTGAGATAGGATCTCTCCCTGAACTTGAAGAACACTTATTTGGCTAGACTGGCTTGCCAGTAAGCCCTGGGGGTGCTCCTGCCCCTGTCTCCCCAGCAGTGGGCCGACAGGCATGTGCCACTATGTCTGAGTTTTTTTACATGAGGAAAAGACTTGGGTCTTCCTGTTTGCATAGCAAGAACTTTATCTACTGAGACGTTTCTCCAGCCTCCTAAGATGACAGTCAACACTTGTGTATACATTGCATTTGTGTACATGTTCATGTGTGTGCATGTGGGCTCACATGTATGTGAAAGTGAGATCACATCCAGTGTCTTCCTCAGTTGCTCTGCACTGAGTGTTTGAGACTGAGTCTATTACTGAACCTGAAGCTCACCCACTTGGCTCCACTAACTAGTCAGCAAGGATCTGATGTTCTGGCCTCCACTTCGTAGCCTGGGGGTTACAGGTATTGCCACAAGAGACATTTTTATGAAGGTGCTGGGGATTCTTGTATTTGTACAGCAATCAATTTGCCAGTGGAGTTCTTTCCCCAGCACCAAAGGGACTTTTGTTAAAGACAGCTTCAGAGGGGATAATGCTCATACCATTTTAACAAGAAAATTCAGAGACTGCTAGAAAAGCCGCAGAGCTGCACAGCCACGCCTCGATTTCAGAACCTGCTTGTCATACCACAAGTCCCCAGACCCTTGTGCAATTGTTCCCATTCCTGCCCTAAGACCCAGGGAAGTGCCAGTATTTCTATCTCCAGATATTGTCCTTTCCCATTAGTGTGGAATGATAGAATAATGTGGTTTCTGTGTCTGCCTTAGCACATTAGCTCATCACAGAGAGCCAGGCAACAGCATCTCATTGCTTTTTATGGTGGAGTAGGATCCAGCTGCATAGTCAGACTTAATTTTTTTTTGCTCCCATTTACAAATTGATAGACATTTGGGTTGTTCCAGTATGGAGCTGTCACAAGGGGAGTACACCAAGGGTTCTGGAGCACAGTTAAATGGCTGACAAAGCCAGCTTATTTCCCATGCCTTTTCCTCGCTTCCCCCACCAAGAAAACACAGGAACGTCATTGGGAAAAGTCTGAAGAGAGTGATTTGTGAGGTGCTGGTGTAACTCACCTCCATCATTTGTGGCTAGTTTTTATTTAAATTATAAACTGAAATCTTAGTCATCTAACCCATCGTATTTTAGTTTAAAATTAAAGTGGTCCTTCATGGCCATTCAAAAGCTCCTGTTTTCTGTAGGGACTGATGGGAGGGCTGGCTCTAAAGTTTCTGGCTGCTAATAAAGTTTTATTTCATACCAGTCAGCCACCAACTAGAATTGGCGTGAAATTTTACCCTTCAGGCTTTGGTTATCCAGCTTAGTTAACTATCTGCTGTGTTCATGACATGTATATCCAATCAAGCATTCAGAAAAACTTGACGTCTATGTAAATAATAGGGGTTGGTATAAATGTCTCACGCTTTTCACGTGTTATCTTTATCTTGTCCACTCAACAAAATTCAGGTTTATATTTCTATCAATAAGTGCCTTATCCATTACAGAAAAAATATAAGGGAGGGGGAGGAGGGAGATGAGAGGGGGGAATGAAAACATTGCTTGTCATATCTGTTTTCCATTCTGACATTTGTCCAAGGAAAGATCTGTACTTCAGGTTGGCCAGGATAGCCTGATCTCAGTTTACAGAAGAACAAAGGGTAGAGCTCTCTCTCCTCCTTCCACAGGCTGGAATCACACACCCAGCAGACTAGCCCTGCTGAAGAGGTAACAGGATCGCAAGTTTGAGACCAACCTGGACCATAGTGATTTCAAGAAAGGCTTGGACTACATTGCATGAATGTGTGGGGTGTGTGTGAGTGTGTGTGTGTGTGTGTGTTTAATTCCTTTTTAAGTTAAAAAAAATTCATTCTTGGAAGAGTTTCCACCTCAAATCCATGAGAATTAATAGGAATTTTAAGATTAAGTGTTTAAAATTATTTTCTTAAACAAAAGATATGAAATATCAAATTTAAAAACATTTCCAAAAAAGAAAAGAAAATGCTCCCACAAACAAGCATAAAAAGTAAAGAAAATTCCCACCTCTGGTGTCAAGCCATCTGCCTCAAATGAAGACGTAGTTGTGTGGACTTTAGAGGTCAGGGTGGTGATGATGTTTCTCTTTATACCCCTC
>LOEQ01000610.1:143532-155718 GCA_001685075.1 Bramus lutescens | reverse complement strand
TACTCATTTACCTCTTGCAGATTCCTTCTCTCCCTCTCCTTTAAGTTTCCTTTCCCCTGCACTTTGTCCCAGCATCTCTGCAACATTTTCTGCACCCTCCTTTCCCTCAGGTGTCTTCTCTGTGTTTTCTTGGCTCCTTGCCTTGTTTTTCCCCCTTTTCTCTCCCGGTTTTTCCATTTCCACACTGGGTTCCGTGCAGTGGCAGCCTAGTGTCCTTGAAATATTCTTCATGCTCAAAGATCTTTAGGACAAGTGAGGATGCAAGCTTTCTGGGATACACTAAGATCATTTGGGCCCCGCACCGTGGTCTCCTTACCTAGAAAATTATGGAGTGGTCTAATCATGCTTATAGTATGGTTGCTTGTGCATCTTGACTCTATTTTCCTAAGGACATGAAATGTCTTTAGATCAGAGCGCGCATGTGCCTATGAGCTCAGAAACTCTTCGGCCTTGGTCAGCATGAACACCTCTGTGTTTTGACAGTCATTTTTGAAAACTCTTGCAGCCAATGGGCAGCAAATGGATTCTAGTGCCCGGTGGCTATTCAGTGGTACCCATGGGGAGGTGGGCTTGCCAATCTTCTGGGTGCCAGTCCCCTCTGCACTAAGTGCTACTGGAAGAGATAAGTCTCCGGTACCCACAGCTTTCCTTTCCCAAGAGCATCCAGCATCTCAATTTGTAAGAACACCTTTCTAATCTAAAAACGTTTTCAGGCAAAGCAGCACATGGCCTACTCCCACAGGTCTCCCTATTTACAAACCCCAGTTGCTCTGAAAAACTTCCAAAATTCAAAATAAATGCAAGCCCTAGGATTTTGTACTCTTTCTGGTTTTAGTGGTTTTTGCTTAAGACTGGAGTATTGTTAAGAGTTTACTTTTGAATAAAGATGCCAAATAATTTCATGGTTTTTCATCTTTTGAGGGACTTTGGTTTATTGAGATAAGGGTTTCCTGAGCAGAGGCTAGCCTTGAACTCCTGGTTCTCCCGTCTGCACCTCACAAACACAGGGATTACATACAGGTTGTGCCTCCATTCCCGAGTTGATCATTTTTCATCTTAAGTCTGCCTTGCCTGCTCTGAACAGGTCTTTCGGGCGCTGGGAAAACAACCATCAGTTTCGCTTTGGAAGAGTACCTCGTCTCCCATGCCATCCCGTGTTACTCCCTGGATGGGGACAATGTCCGTCATGGCCTCAACAAGAACTTGGGATTCTCTCCCGGAGACCGCGAAGAGAACATCCGCCGGATTGCAGAGGTGGCCAAGCTCTTTGCGGACGCTGGCCTGATCTGCATCACCAGCTTCATTTCTCCGTTCACCAAAGTAAGGGATTTGACCCAGAGCGGGAGGCGAGGCGGCAGGCCCACATCCTCCCTCCCTCCCTCGCTGCTTCCTCCACTCCCTGCTACCCTGCTGTGGCGCTCAGCTCAGCCTGCTGAGCTGGGGAGATCTGGCTTTCACTTTCCCAGCCATTCCTCCTCTCCTAACGTGTCCGCATCCCTCTATTTGCTATTGGTTACATAAAGAGAGTTACCTCATTGCCAGAATCCAGTGAGTGCTCCAGTTGACAGGAAGCCTTTACGGATGACAGTCACCAGAGACATGTGGTCAGAGTTGAAAGAGTTGAGCAAGACCTCCATGGCCTGTTATTTCAGTTGTCTGAATGAAAATGTTTACTGGCCCAAACAGGGCAGCCGAGTTCAAAGTACCGGCTTTTGTGGACTTAGTGGGGACAACCCTGGTCAGGGTGTCCCTGCTCTAGTCTAAAGCTGGAAGTTTCTAGCAAAGCCTTCCTGTGTTAAGGCAGTCCTGTTAAGAGGGAGCTGTGTTCTATAGCTTCGGCTGGAAGTTCTTCAGTGTGTTTACCAGAGTGCTATAGCTGGGCTTTCTGAAAGGACTCTGACCGGCACACGTCTCATTTTACCTGAGATTATCAAGTCCAACAGTACACTGAAAACGGCTCATGAGGATACTTTGTCCTAATCAGTTTTCTCTCATAATAAAATACCAGACCTGATGAATTCACGAAGACTAGAGGTTTGGCTCATGACTTTGGAGGCTTTGGAACCCAAGAGCTGTCAGCACCTGCTGGCATCTGATGAGAGCTTCATACTGCATTTCATGTAAGAAAGAGCAAGAATCAGGCTAATTCAGCCCCCAAACTCCCAACCCCAGTTATTTTGCTACATGTATCCCCAGGCTAGCCTCCTTTCTAATTCTTTTTTTTCTCATCCTTTTTTTTAGTTTATTAGATTTTTTTTTAAAAAATTCCAATCCAAGTTCCCACTCCCTCCCCTCCTCCCATTCCCTCCACACACCCTCTCACCCCACCCCATCCACTCCCCAGAGAGGATAAGGCACATTGCTTTGGGTAAGGTCCAAGGCCCTCCCAACTATATCTAGGCTGAGCATGGTACCCATTCAAAGAGAATAGGATCCCCAAAAGCCAGTACATGCGGTAGGGATAAATCCTGGTGCCACTACCAGTGGCCCCGCAGTCTGCACCAGCCATGCAACTGTGAACCCCATTCAGAGGACCTAGTTTGGTCCTATGCTGGTTCCTTCCGAGTCCGAGTGGACTCCTTTCTAATTCTCTTGCCTCAGTCTCCAAAGTGCTGGGATTAAAGTTGTGCCTGTGCCACCCCATATCCCACTGCTTGCTTTTGGGGGAAGTGGAGGGGGTCTCTTGTAGCTCAGGCTTGACCTTAAACTCACTTCATATCCAAATCTATTCTTGAACCTTCTGCTTCTCCGCTAACGCTGGGACTCCACTCCTGACTCTCTTTTCACAGTTTTAATCACGCTCTGTTTCAGGATCGCGAGAATGCCCGCAAAATCCACGAATTAGCAGGACTCCCGTTCTTTGAGATCTTTGTAGACGCGCCTCTCAACATCTGCGAGAGTCGGGATGTGAAGGGACTTTACAAACGGGCTCGAGCTGGAGAGATTAAAGGTGCGCAGAGCAGCCAGCAGCCCCTTGGACAGCTTCTTACACTGCTAGTCTTCTTGAATCTGTCCTTGGTTATCTGGACCCTGTATCCCAATTGCAGAAAGCACACACTTAGGACAGTGTGATGCATTCAGAGTGTCCATGGGCTTACTAAAATGTGGGGGTTTATCTTTGAAGAACCGTCAGATCAGGCAGATGGAGTGAAGTCCAGACAAAGAATGCACATGCAACCCAGACTGGATTTAGGAATTGGTCTCATTGAGGAGGAGTCCTTGCTTTCCTTTTGCATTCCCATCACCAGCAGAAGGCTTGGTTTCTGCCAGATATCATGGCAAGCTTGAGACTCTCTATACTGAAAATACAGCTGTATACTTTCTTATCTATAGCCAGAGGTCAAGAATAGCAGTTTGAACCTTTCAGACACAAATCACATTTTCTGTTTAACCTATTATTACAGTGTGCATTATTTCTCATTGGTTGATAACATTCTTCTACGGGCACAGATATGATTGAGATCTTATGCCCTGCAGGATTTACAGGCATTGATTCTGATTATGAGAAACCTGAAACTCCAGAGTGTGTGCTGAAGACCAACTTGTCTTCAGTTAGTGACTGTGTGCAGCAGGTGGTGGAGCTTCTGCAAGAGCAGGTAGGTAGGTGTGTGTGCGTGCATATGTATGCATGTGTATGCATGTGTGTATATGTGTGTGCATGTGTGTGCATGCATGTATGCATGCGTATGTGTGTGTATGTGTGTGTGTGCGTGTGTGTGTTGAAAGATAACCCGAGTTTCTTTATGAAAATCCTCCCCTTACCATTCACAATTGTAACTATTGCAACTCCATTGCATCACAGAACATTGTACCACACACCACCATCAAGGGCATCCATGAACTCTTTGTGCCAGAAAACAAGATTGATCAGGTCCGAGCTGAGGCCGAGACTCTCCCGGCATTATCAATTACCAAGGTAAGAGAATCCCTGGCCAGAGGGACTCAGGGTTAGTATCTGACATTATAAACTATTGTACAACTCCTCTCTAAAACTGCCTTTATTTATGTGCTTGGTATATGCCCCCTGGTGTGTGTGTGTGTGTGTGTGTGTGTCAGGCTGCATGGGTAGAATCAGAGGACAACAAGCAGGAGCCAGTTTTCTCCTTCCTTCCACCATGTTTGGGGATCAAACTCAAGTTAGCAGGCTTGGTTGCAAGCCCTTTAACCCACTGAGCCATGCTGCAGGCCCTGCCATTTCTTTGGACCGTAAGAAATATCCAGCAAAGGTGAGTCTATTGAAGACATCCTCATCCTCTCACCTACTCTCTGACGAAACTTCTCACAAAGGTCAGGCAGAAATCAGCTAGATTTGCACAGGACAATTTTCATGGCTCCCCTATACCGCAATAGAGTTTTGCAGGTGGCCAAGAAGATAGGTGGAACATAGCCCTCATCCTCCAATCAGCTGCAAGTGCCTGTGGGTTCCAACTATACAACTGATCCTAACCGGGGAGGGAAGGAGGAGAAAGTGTCTCCATGAGTCCCGGGAGCCAGAACTCAAAAGGTTTCCATAGCATGATAGCAATGTCGGCCTTTACCATAGACTCAATGACTTGCTCAATTCAGTCAAATGGCCAGCAAGTACCTCTCATGAAAAAGCCCAACAAACCTTCATTGTATGTGTGTGTGCATACGCACGTGCACTGGAGGAGGGGTCAGCGAATTTTAAATTATGCATTAAAAATTGAATTTTAACATTTTAATTAAAATGAAAACTCTTTAATTTTAATTCTGTTGCACACATACAGCTGAAAGTCTTTAATCTCAATTTGGAATCCTATGGTCACCCTTTTATAGGAATGTTCTAGACTGACCCGTAGCTGGCCCTTGAATCAGAAGTCCATAGAGTTTAAGTGAGAATGCCTAAAACATGGACAGTTCTTCCCGCACCCTCCTGCCAACTGAATAGGGAGACGTAGCTGGGGCCTGAGAAAGAGAGGTGATGGACACGTGACCTTGTTCCTTGTGTTTTCCAGCTGGATCTGCAGTGGGTGCAGATTCTGAGTGAAGGCTGGGCCACTCCCCTCAAAGGTTTTATGCGGGAGAAGGAGTACCTGCAAATTATACACTTTGACACTCTGCTGGACGGTATGTTTTCTGTTTCTTCTTACTGCTTATTAAAGAAAAATCCCTCTCTTACAAGTCTGCACACGGACAGGACTGTTAGCCCCTGGTTTGTAGATACTATCGCGACAATATTTAGACTGTTTACAGAGTGTCCCTTTTACTATGTCTGCTTCCATTTTTAGGATTTTTTTTTCATTCTCTAAAGATTTATTATTTAAAGCCAAGTTGCGGAGAAATGAAGGCTTTACTTGTACACAAAGCTAAGGAAAGGTTCCAACTCTGAGCCCCCCCCCCATCCTTTGCTGGGTCTGGTTGTCAGAGGCTCCATTCGAGGGCATCCAGGAGCAGCCCATCCCAGTTTACTGATTCACATTGCTCGCACCGCACCGCATGGTGTCACAGTGCCTGTCGCCTTGATGGCTGCGGAGTCGTGGGTGCTCGAGCTCTCACCTGGCAGACATGAAGATGCTTTCGTCTTCTGCACCTTGACAAGGGAATGTGGTGGTGACCTTTCAGCCACAGGCTAACGGCTTCTGAAAAAACTAGTCTGATCCAGGCCAGAAGCAAGGGCTTGCGTCCAGAACTCCAGGCTGTTCTCTAAGAATGTCCTTCCTGGAATCCCCCGAGGTCCTCCAACGTAGCTTCTCTGTTTCATGGGGAAATGACTGCCAGCTAGGGAAGAGGTGTTGACAGAATCACACCGATTGTCTAAGCCTGGGCAAAACTTCAGGCCTATGGGGAAGAAAGGGCCAAATCAGATATGCAGTCTTTGGAAAGATACTCTGGGCCTTATGCTGCCGCCTAGGGAATGACCTAGAAGCAGAATTCTTAGATTGTCTCTAACACAGTCATTCCTCTGTTGTAACTGCTCATGTCCCACAGCCTGAAGCCTTGGTTTCTCAAATTAACAAGCTAAAAAGCACATTTGAAGTCTAGCTTGCTGTAGCAGGTACTGTGTCATTTGATTTTTATAAAATCCCTGGAAACTACCCACTTCTCAGATGAGGAGCACTGAGCTCAGGATAAATGACGTGCTCACATTCACAGTGCTTAGATGTAAGGCCCCAAGACCAGATTCTGCTGCCCCTTCAACTTCAGTCTGCTCTCCTGATGGCCTTCCCAATGGACTGCAGAAGTCCAGGATGCCTAACCAAGGAAATAAGGCACGTATCTTGACATCTTAATTTTGACACATGCCAAGCACAGCTGCATCAAGGACATGTGGCTGGCCTCGGCAGCCAGCCATATCCAAGAAGTTGGCAAGGCGTGAGCATCCATGCTGGAGGTGTGACCGTGGGGCAAGGGACCACACAAAAAGAAGAGGGCTCAGTTCAAAGAGCACCTTGTACGAGAATTTCTCCATAAAGAAAGATGCCTGAGTGGGAGGTAGGGCTGCTGGGGTCAATGCCAATGGAAGTGAAGGGTCCTTAGCCTGAGATCCAGGCCTGCAGGGTGGCAGAGCAAAAGTCATCTCATGTCTTGTTTAGAGAAGGGGGTGAAAGGAAAGGCTCCTGCTCTGAGCTCATGGCTTTTGCTGGATCCTTCAGAGCATCTGTGAGTCCAAAGAGGAGCTCCACATACAGACAGTCTGGATGACTTAGAAAATAGCTCTCTGCTTTTTCTTTCACATCATTTCTGTTTTATTTCATTTCTGTTTCCTTTAAGCCCCCCAGCCTGACCACTTTCCCTTTACTGCTCGAGTCCCCTAGCTCCAAGCCCCTGCCTGCTTTTGCAACCCCAGTTCTTTCCAAAGCCTAAACCCCAGTGTTTGTCGGAGTTCCTGGGATGTGTTTCCTGCGTCCCCACATCAGGTCCACAACTCCAGGCTACTTGCCGCGCGGATCTCTGCACTCACAGCCATTGAGACACCGAAGCTCTTAGCACCAGTGCTCGAGAATAGGAAAACGTTCACTCTCTCTGTGCTGACTTCGGATGCAGACTCTCTAGGAGGTTGCTTATGCCTTACATAAGTACACGGATTGCTCTATCCCAAGGCTCCAGTGTGGCTATCGGAGTAAGGGTTCAAGACTGGAAGTTTGAGCCCTGGAAGCATACTGGCTTTCTCTAGCTGCTGTGGACAGAGAGGTCCTGAAGAGAGAGTGAACTCATGGGGCAGACAGGACAGCTTCTCTGAGGCCGATAGCAGAAATGGCTTTTTACCACATCGTTTTAAGCCAAAGCACTTTGAATTTCCCAGGCTGCAGCATCTGAAGCATGCCATTTGAGTCTTTACGCTTCCCATGTCGTAGTCTCCTTGAAGTATATGCCTGGTGTGGTGCACTGAGAAAACAGTTAAGCTCCAGAACATTTCTATATATTATATATTATTTTTATATTATAAATTCACATATAATATATGCTATTATATAACATATTATATATTATTTTGTTATATATTATATATAATATATGTATAATATAAATCAGAAGATGTAGCAAGATATCTCACCCTGCCTCCTATAAAGTATTTTGTTAGCTTTAATTTTCTGAAAGGTTCACATTCTACCCTGAGTCTAAAAATGTAATCAATCAGTCTGTTTAGGACAAAATCAAAACTGAACAATCCCCCAAAGTAACCATTTGTTCATGTTTGTGGTATTTGTGAGTTACTGCTGTCACATCAATGTCTTCTGTCACCTGTCTCTCACTGGAAATGCAGTTTCAGGGTTGTCACAGACCCTCCTAGCATAATAAATGTCACTGGTGTTGGCTGATAGCTGCTGACTAGGACAGGACTAAGACAACTCAATTATTTAAAATCTTCATTGTCATCCTTCCAGGCAGGGATAAGGGTCCCCACATATATTTGATATAGGTTACCCCATTTAATCTTCATGAAGATGTTTGGTCTTTGGGAGAAGGTAAATGTGAGAAAGGGCAGAAACCTCACTTGACTTTGCATTCAAATCTAGGATCTGATGACTCCAACCCTGTGTTTATTTTCTGAGGCTCACCCGTGGGTCCTTTAGGCATCTGGGTTTCTACACTCTAGGACCTGTTTGTGCCTTCACTCTCCCAAAGTCTGGTTTGGAAACCATTTGGCAGTCTTCCCGAAATCAAAATAGCAACTAACATGTCTTATAATTATTTCAAGTAGATAATCCTTTTGAACAATGTTTTTAGAGTGCATTGAACAACATTCCACAAAAAATGATATTGCCATACATTTGGTGTCGTGTGCCTGTTTTTAAAAGTTACATAAGAAGGAGCTGAGAATATTTGCATGTTGCATATATGAAGTACATAACAGAAATGTGTTCCTTGATACTGTTGCTTCAAGATTCTCGTGGTGGTGACCTGAAAACATGTTTCTTATGTTTGTATTTCCCTAGGCATGACCCACCATGGTATGTACTTCACCCTCCGAGTAGTTAAATTATTATAATTAGATATGTTACCTTAATTTTAAAAAAATTATTAAGGATTTAATTTTTAAAAATCCAAATTAACCAGTTGGAATTGTTCAGTTCATAATCCAACCAGCTATAGTAAAATGATACCACATTGTTCTGTTTATTCAAGTACAAGCGACAGAAAATTTCTGGTTCGGATGGAACTATTATCCATAACGTCGAGTTTGGCTACCAAAAGCAAACTCTGTTTCAAAACTATCATTGCACATTTTGTTCTGAGTTCTTTTAAATTTATGATCGTCTAATGATTTCTGTTCCCTTTTAGTTTCAGAAATTTGAAATTAAATTTTACTGTCATACTTACAAAACATTTTTAGTCAATGAAGAAATTCCCTTTAGATTCGATTTAAAATAAATATATCTGGTTGGACTGTGTACGACCATTCCTTGTTTGTTTCCAATGTATGATTATGCATGGACTTAATTGTAAGCTATCATAATTGATAGTTACAGAAGCAAAAATAAATATACTCTTACCTGAGACTATAAATTTCCACGTTGTACAAGAATGAAGTAAAATTCCAAACATATCACTTATCATGAATATTATTTTTATCATTTTTTCCTTTAAAAATCCTAATTATATAATAATGCCAATTTCATTTTTTTGAACGAAGAAGTCTATGCAACCAGTCAGCAGATCTACAGTGCTAAAGAGAAAAGGACTGACAATTGTTTAAAGCAAAAGAAAAATTATTCAGTTAGATAGGAAATTATCTGTTGGATGTCCTATGGTTAAAAACAACAATAATCTTCCCAAATTAGAAAAAGCATAATAAAATAATGCAGCTCTCAGCAGAGCTTAAGCACACCAAGGGAAAGGCCACAGAGGATGCTCAGCATGGCTCAACTGTCGGAAATGCTTATGTATCAAAAAACTAGAGGAGCTGGAGAGATGGCTCAGTGGCTAAGGGCACTTATTGCTCTTGCAGAGGAGCACCCACATGGAAGCTAACAACCAACTCTAACTCCAGTTCCAGAGCACCTGACACCCTCATCTGGTGCCCTTGGGCACTGCACACATGGTACAAAAACATACTTGCATACAGAGCACCCATACATATAAAATTATTATTTTTTGTAGAGAAGGGTCTGTTGACATAACTCAGTGGTTAAAGGCATGTGCTGCTCTTGCAGAGGGTGGGAGTTTGATTCCAGCAGCCATGTTGAGAGGCTCACAACCACGTGCAACTCCGGCTCCTGGGGATCCCAGTGCCTGTTGCTCCCATGGACACTTGCATTCACCTGCCCATACCAACATAGATATACATAATTTAAAAATAAAAATAAATCTTCTAAAGCAAAGTAGAGAAAAAGGTTGGAACTGTAGTTAAGTGGTAGAACACTTGCCTCCAATGCATGAAGCCATGAGTTCAAACCCTACTACTGCCAAAACAAAAAACAAACAAACAAACAAAAGCAAGAGTATAGACAGATAATAGGGAACCAAATTAAGCAAGCCCATTCCATGAAGAGTTACAGTCTTAGGCATATGGGAACAGTGGGTATTATTCCTTAGCAGGACGCCTGCCTCGTGGTCTCACAGGTGAGTCTTATCCTGCATCACAGCGGATGTTCATTAGAGCAGAGTCTGCAGCTGGAAACAAAGTATCCTTGGGATATCAGTGCTGCCAGCAGGTTGCAGACTGGACTAGGCTTCCCGACAACTCCCTTTGACCTTTGCTTTGCAGTTTGCTTTATTTCGGTTTATTCAAGTCTCTGTCAGCAGAACTGAGCATTGCTCCGCTTACAGCCTCTCATCCGTGGAGTGGTCAGTATGCAACCCACAGAGAGCACGTTTTCTCTTTAGAACCGAAGCATCCCTGAATGTGTTTCCCTTGGCAAACCTACCCTTTCCTGGGAGATTCAGCTGTGGTTCATCACAGACTTCTATTAATACTGCATTTTACAGAATGTGTTTCCCCCAGAAACCTGCGGAGGTGCACACTGCTAACTCGTCTTTCAAGAACTCCCCACTTTGAGTCTGAGGTTTTCCCACAAAGGAGCTAGGTGCTCTGGCTTCTAGTGAACTTTGAAACAGAGTTACTTTAACAACAAAATCGTCCTGCATGCCACCTAATTTGCAATCTTTGAAGGTGTCGACTATACGCTGCAGACTTTTATGGCAGACTGGATGTCTTTATCGCTGGCAGTTCCTGTCTGACCTGTCACATTCTTTACTGAGAGAGCTGAAGAGGACAAAGGGGTAGGGCCGGCAACTGGGCTCACAGCTGTTGGGGAGTCTTACATTCCATAGGAACACGACTCAGATCTCCACAGGTCAGAAGCAATCTCAGCGGGCTTCACGGTTCAGGACTCCATTGACTTACATTTTCTCACACCCACAAATAAAGTCAGAGTATGCTTTGCCCCTGGAGGTTTTCCTCTTTGATCTTCCTTTCATTCTCTCCCAAACTTCATCCGAACACTGTGTTCCCTGAACCACAGCCCTCAGGCTTCAACTCTCAGTCCAGCTGAGAAGGGCAGACTAGTTAGAACTTGGAGCATGCTTACAAAAGGAAACGAAAGGGGTCATAGCCTTAAATTTTTTCACATTATCTGGAATTATTAAGAAAGGAGAGAGAGTTTTTATGCTTTTAAACTTCAAACTGGAAAGCAACTACAACCATTTTTAACTGTTTTATCTAAAAATTCTTCAGAATATTCATACTTATTTTGGGGGGGGGTGGTCATCAGAGACCCAGGGAGAGCCTCAGCCCAGGCTAGCCTCAAACTCACTATTATAGTAGAGGATGCCACTGAAGTCATGAACATCCTATCTCTGCCTCCCAAGTTCTGGGATGACAGGCATGCTTACTATACCTGACTACTGTTCATATTAAAATAACAGCAAACCCTTCGCTGGGCCTGGTGGCACAGCCTGTGGTTCCAGGGTTTGGGAAGCTCTATCAGTCAGTTCTAGGGCAGCCTGGGCTGCGACGGACTCCATCTCAGAAACAAAATAACAACAAAATAAACCCCATGATGGTTAAAGCCTTTTATTCACTCATACACACATAGGCATTGTTGGAGATATACCTCAGCGGTACCCTGCTTGCCTAGCATGTAAAAGGCCTTGTGTTAAACCTTCAACCTCACCAAAACAAATACACACACACAAGCACAGACTACACATACATCATACATATAACCCTCATCAGGAAACGTATGAGATACCTGTGGGAGTTTCGATCACTATAGTGAGATACTTCTATGAATTTGTATTTTTTTAAGTTTATTTTAAAATATTTGTCTCTCTGTGTGTATGCACATGAGTACAGGTGCCCATAGAGGCCAAAGGTCGCTCTTTGATCCCTGGAGCTGGAGTTACAAGTGGTGGTGAGCTGCCTGACGCGGGTCTTCTGCAGGAGCAGATGCACTCCTAATTGCTGAGGCATTTCTGCAGCACACTACATTTTTTAAATGTATCTTCTTGTGTGTGTGTATGTGTGTGTGCATGTGTGTATGAGTGTGTGTGTGTGTGTGTGTTGTTTTTCATTGGCTCATGTGATTATGGAACCTAGCAAGTTCAAAATCTGAAAGGTCAGCCTGTAGGCTGGAGACTCGGAGGGAGAGGTGCAGTTCCAGCCTCGTCTTTCTGCCACCTGAATTGCCTCTTCTAGGGAAAGGGTCTCTTTTCCACACGCCATTCATTGATTGGATAAGACCCACTCACTTTATGGAGAATGGTTTTCCTTTTTTTTTT
>LOEQ01000610.1:125382-143458 GCA_001685075.1 Bramus lutescens | reverse complement strand
CCTGTCCTGGAACTAGCTCTTGTAGACCAGGTTGGCCTCAAACTCACTGAGATCCACCTGCCTCTGCCTCCAAGTGCTGGGATTAAGGGCGTGCACCACCACCGACAGCCAAGACCTGCTAAATTACATGTCAGTCTCATCTAAAAGTAAAATTCACAGAAACACTGAGAATATTTGTTCAAATGTCTGGGTACCACGGACCAGCCATGTCAACACATAAAGTTAACTGCCAGTTCCTATATCTGGTGTTTACAAGTTTTCCTTTCTCTTCTTCTGTCCAAGCTGCTGACTTGTTATGAAGTTGTTGCTTCTCTGAACAGCCAATCTTATAGCCTCTGTATCACATACAGAGGACTTAGGGCAGCCAGCTTCCTCAAAAAATTTTTTAGCGTCTCAGTAGAGACGAGATGGTTTTACTCTCTAGAGAAAGTGCACATGTTTAGTAAAGTTTAATTAGTGGCTTTGTATCATTTTTCACTTCCACGTTCCTTTTAAAGATTTACTTTTTTATTACATATAATAATGTTTTGCCTGCATGTATGTCTGTGTACCACATGCTTGCAATGCCTATCAATGCCACATGAGGGCGCCTGATTCTCTGGAACTGGAGTTACAGCTGTTTGCCAGCTGTTGTGTGGGTGCTGAAAACCAAATCCGCGCTCTTAACCACAGAGCATCTCTCCAGGCCATACGCCCATGTGTTTTGAGTGATGATTTTAATTGTAGCCATGTCAGCAAGACTGTGATCCCAGACAAATGGGATGAACAGTCTCTTTAAACATTTGAAGGTAGAGTTGCATCTGGACCAGCATGACCATCAAGGGGTTGCTTGTCTGGGGTGTGAGCTCTGTGGGGCTTCTGTTGTTGTTTTGTATTTCACCTTTCTTTTCAGTTAATTTATGCTGGTAAGGCCCAACACTGACACAGGTTCATTTCCAAGAACAAGAAGAGCTTTCAGGTTGACCAATCTTTATTTGGTTTTTAAAGACTATGAGCTGGAGAGATGGCTCAGTGGTATAAGAATATTTGCTGCTCCTCCAGAGGACCCAAGTTCAGGTCCAAGCATCCATGTTAGGAGGCTCCCAACTGTCTAAAACTCTAGCTTTAGAGGTCAGAGGATCTGAAGCCCTCTTCTGATCTCTGGGTGTACCCATATGTGCGCGTGCGCGCGCACACACACACACACACACACACACACAATAAATAACTTTAAAACAACATCAACAACAAAAGACTTTACTCTTCACAGTGCACTAGGGTCAGGACCAAGGTTTTAAGAAGGCGAGCCATATCTCCATCCTGCCCCCCAAAGCCAGGGAACTTACTGAGGCAACCTACCTCAGGGACTGGTCAAGGAGTTCCCATCACAGACTTAGAGAAAGCCGAGGAGCAGCATGTCTGTGCTGGGCTTGGGGCCTGATGCCCTAGCACAGGCTTTGGAAGGAGGACTGTGCACGTTAGCCATCACTGAAGGATACTCACCCTGGACCTGGCACTCACACAGCATATGCGTCTTTCCGTAGACGGAGTCATCAACATGAGCATTCCCATCGTACTGCCTGTTTCTATGGATGACAAGGCACGGCTCGAAGGGTGCAGCAAGTTTGCCCTGATGTATGAAGGCCGAAGGGTGGCCATGCTACAAGACCCTGAGTTCTACGAGCACCGGAAAGAGGAGCGCTGCTCTCGTGTGTGGGGAACATCCACTGCAAAGCACCCCCATATCAAAGTAGGTACAAACCCTTTGGGAGGGCGTTTTAAAAGGAGAGGGTGGGGTAGGTTTGTGTGTGTGTCGGTATATAATTACACAGATCAGAGATCAGAGGACAGCCTTGGGTGTCCTTTCTCAGAGTGCATGCCTTCAACCTTCTGTTCGAGACGGGACCTTTGGCTGACCTGGAACTTTGCCAGGCAGGCTGGACTAGCTTGCCAGCGGGCTTTTAACAGTCTCCCTGTCATTGCTTCTCATCTCGCCGTCACTGAGACTAGAGAAACATGCTGCTGCTGCACCTGGCTTTTTATATGGGTCCTAGGAGTTAGGACTCAGGTCCTCGCACTTACGAGGCAAGCATTTTATTAGTTGAACCATCTCCCCAACTAGAAATTCTTATTTTTCTTTTTGGTATGTGTCCGTATGTGCTATATATGTTCATGTGTGTGCACATGTGCATGAGAGTGTATATATGCATGCCGGAGGGCAGAGATTGGCATGGGGTATTTTCTTCAGTTGCTCCCCACCTGAGCTTTTGAGATAGTGTCTCTCACTATACCTGGAGCTCACCAGTATGGTTAAGTTAGCTATCCAGTGAACTCCAGGATTTGCCCATCTCTGCCTTCCAGGGCTGGAACTACAAGGACGTGCTATTGCACCCAACTTTTTATGCTGGTGCTGAGGATCCAAACTCAGGTCCTTCCTCGTGTTTATGCAGCAAGACCTTTACTGCCTGATCCACCTCCCCAAATCCATGGTTGAGTAAGAAATATTTTCCTGAAGCCAGATACGATGGGCCAAGCCTCTAAATCCTAATACTAGGGAGGGCAAGGCAAGATCAGAGCTTAGCCTCAGTTAAATAGCCAGATTAAGGCTAGGCTTGGTTGCAGAAGACTCTGCCAAAATAAATAAATAAATAAAAAGGCATTTTTGTTTGAAAGCTGGTCTTGATCTCCTAAGTTATCATATCCTGTGGCTGAAGCATCCTTATTTAAAAAGGACTAGGCAGATAATAATCTAGTACCTTGAGTAAAAGATCAAAATCATAAGCTAGCTAGAGCTTGCAGCCCTGTCCATGTTGAACATGCATAAGGAACACATGTAATGAACCCCAGTAACCCTTGAAAGCAACTCAGAGTTCATGTTCTCTGACCAGTGAGAGGGGGTGTCAATGACATCTTTCTATAAACAGAGAGCATTACACACAGTGGCTCAGCTCTGAGAAGAAAGATACTGCATTCTCATCAGCAGCTGTTCATCCAACTAGGGTCATTCAGTTCTCTCCGCCCATAAAGCAAATCAGATTCATCAGCAGCTTCTGACTGCAGTTGGTAGTGAGGTGGAAGTGAGGAGGTATTCAGGAGGACCACAGGATACAGTCCATTTCCCACACAATTCTGTGAAACTGAATGAAAATCCATTCTTCATCCAGACACAGGCAGAAGGGTGGAAGTACCGAGAGATATTACTAATCTAATTTGACTTCAGTTCCCCAGCTTGGTTAGCGTTCAAGCTCACAGTAACATCATGAGCAGCCAATCCCAAGAGACTCTCAAGGACCCTGTGATAGACCAAGCATACCATCCTTCATTTCTCTTTTGACAAAAAGATGAGGCCAAAATATGTTGAACAGCTGTCCCAGCCCTATGACCTTTCAGGAAAAAAAAATTTCCACTGTGAAATGTTACAAGATAGGAAAGACATTCTCAAGGCCCAGTTAGTAGCCTTTGAAGCCTTCTTCATCTGAACAGAAGAGCTCAGGGAGCAAGGGAAACAGCTTTTCCACACAACCATCAGCCTTCAAGAGAGCCAGCTCTTGCCTTCTGCACAGGCAGGTCAAAGTCATTGGGGCAGTTTCCTCTTTCCCTCCCACCCCACCCCCCCCGAGTCTGGCAGAAGGTCTTAGAGATAGCTGCTCCAGGAATATTACATTCTGGCCTTCAATTACATCTCTGATCATTTCTTTTATGATTGTAATCACACGGGCTTGGGACCTTATCTTTCTTCAGTTGCCCAAAGAGTAATGGCCTATCATCTCTGCTCAAAGATTTCTTCTCTTTGGGTCTAACAACTTAACATCTACATGACTTGCAGTAAAGGCATAAAAGTAACCTCAGATAATGCCTAGGGGAACCTGAGTGACTATTTCTCTTTATTTTTGTCTTGCAATATATGTCAGCAGCTGTGGTAGGCTTCGTAGAAGCCAGGGAGAGTGGTGGCGTGACCTGTGTCTTTGAGAGTATTGTCAGTGACTCTATACTGTTGGTCATTAGAGGAACTGATGCTAAGAAATTGGTCATAGATAACCAGAGAGAAAGCATTCACTTCCCCCAAATATATATTATACTTGGATTTCCTAAAATATATTTGTCAAAAACACAACACGTGAATTTTGTTGGGCAAAGAACTCTTTATTTTTTAACACGCTGAACTCATGCTAATATTTTAACAGCTTTTTTTTTAGAAGACAAAAGTCTTCTAATAGTTGTATTCACAAAAGTAACTGTGGCCCTTGCATTTTAAAATGGGACTGAGAATGTTTGCAGAGCATGGTCAGTTGCCAAGGAAATGGCCTGCCTCTGTTCCACAATTCCTTACCTATCAGTACTCCTAAACTGTCTTATTAGTCTTCTATAGTTGTGAAAAGACACTATGACCACAGCAACTCTTATAAAGGAAAAAATTTAACTGAGTCTTGCTTACAGTTTCAGAAGTTTAGTCCATTGTCACTATGGTGGGGGACCATGGCAATACACAGGCAAATATGGTGCTGGAAAAGTTGAAAGTTCGACACTGGATTCTTGAGAGTGCTACATTTGGATCCACAGGCAGCAGGAAGAGAGAGAAAGTGGGCCTGGCTTGAACTTTTGAAAGTCCAAAGCCCACCCTTCCTCCATTAAGGCCACACCTACCCCAACAACACCATACCTTCTACTCCCTGTCAAGTAGCACTACTCCCTAATGACCAAACATTCAAATATATGAACGTAGAGGGGGCATTCCTATTCAAACAACCACTTGACACTTCTACTCAAGAAGTCTCTTTGAGTCACAAAGTATGGAACCATATGGCATAATCTCATCGTCATTTGGAGGAACAACTAGAACGTGTGGAAATAATGCTTGGAAAAAATTCACTATCTTGTATCCATGGTGCTCTCTTACCAACCAGTAATTCCCAGTAATTCTCAGAATTCCCTTGTAAAGTAAGTAAAAATTATTACTCTCATTTTATATATGTAGAAATCAAGAGAACAAAGTATGTTTTCCCAATGAAAGACAGGAACAAAGATTTTTTAGCCTTTGTATCCACATGAAGACCAGATGGACAGCTAGATCAATGAGCTCACCTGAGAAACCTTAAAATTTACATGGATTATCCCAATCATGATGGCTTTCCCCTACAATTCCTGGACGAGGGAGGCTGCAGCACAAGGATCCCAAGTTTAAGGCCATTGCCAATTATGTAACAAGACCCTGCCTCAAATAACCCTGAGCAGGTCTCACAACTTCTGACTGGATTGGCGTTGGACCAGGCTGGTTCTTCGGAATTTGAAGCTGCCTATGATGTGCACATGTATGAAGGTTAAAAACCACTCAATTACACAGTTGTTGAGAGCTTTAGCTAACTATGTCCTGAAAGTGGTCCAAACTCATTCTCATACTTGACAGCTATGCATGCATGCACTAAACCCATAAGCAAAACCTACATGTCATTCTTGCTTTTCCTCGTGCCCTTTCCTAATCGATTAACAAGTTGTGGCAGCTCTTCCTTCCAAGCATTACTCAAATATATTCAATCACTCCTGTTCCAGTTTGGTCCAGATTTCACATCCTCCCTGTTTCTTGCTTTATTAGCCTCTAAAGCATTGTCTATTCTTCAGCCAGAGTGAACTGTTCAACCTTTCTTTGGGATACCTCTTAGCCTGGACCACTAGCACCCATACATTTCTTCTCCAGACATTGCAGAGCTGGTCTTCACAACATGTTTGCTCCTTCCGCTCCTACATCCCCATCTTATTTCCTGCTTTCTGACGTCAATCCTCCCTCCCCTAACTCACAGGTATGACTCAATGGCCTTCTGTGTCCTCCCAGAACAATGTGTACCATCCATACCTGTAATAGGCATTACTGAGGGTGATGCTGAAATATCAGCCTGGGGGCCACTGATGAAAGCCGGCGGATGTGCTAGGAAAGAAAGCTTGGTTTTTTCAAGTTCCAGATTTGGGTTCTGACTTTGGCACAATAACCAACCATGTGCACCTGGACTCTGTCCCTTCCTTTCTGTAAAATGCCTTCTATCTGAAGCTACAATGCTAAACCTGCATGAGCTTCAAGTCTCTTAAAGCCTTGTCAGATGGATTGGAAAGCAGTGCATAATTCTCAGTCATCACAAGTCCTGAACTTTCCCTCCTGAGAGCTGGGCATAGTTCTCGGGATAGTCAGAGCATCTTAGACACAGAGAACCTTTGGAGAGTCCAAATGATACCAAGAGAGTAGTTTCAGCATCACTCTTCACAGATGTGGTTCTAGTGTGGGTGGCCCAGAAGTCCTTTCAGTCATCAAAACAGTCCAGTGTAGGGTTGGCCCATAGAGTTCGGAGTGTTATGAAACGCCTAGGGATTTGTGTCTACTCTTAAACAAAATTCTAAGAGGTGAGGACAAAGTCATGGATAGTACTAATATTTGAAAATATGAGTCTGTAATGGTTTGCCTGAGGACAGAATTTAGAAAGGAGGCCATGTAAACAGAGCCAAGTCCATCGCACAATTGCCGCCATGGTTTCTCAAGCTCAGCACCGTATGTCTTTGTTGTTGTTGTGAAGGCAGTTCTGTGGCACATGGGATAGCCAGCGCATCCTTTGGCTGCACTAGATTCTAGATGTAGCACACCCTTTCCCACTCCACTTGTGGTAATAAATTAACTGGAGATATTAGGTGTGACAAAAATCGCACTAGCCTAGCTTTTCATTCTCTGAATCCCTCTGGGATGCAATCATTGTAAACCTCAGTGATTGGCTGTAATGGGGAGGCTGAGCCAAGGCAACACATTGCCACCTTCTTCTTTCTACTAGGTATTTTATGAGTAAGTTCTCTCAGTCACCCTTGCTACTCTATTAACATTTTAGGTATTCATTTTGTCCTTGTACAGATGAAATCGTACATAATTTGCCTTTTTGTGACTTACTTCACTTTCCCTGTCCTCGGGATATCTGTGTTGCAATTGTCTTTCTGTGGCTGTCCTGCTTTCTCAGGACTATATATGTGGAAGCACTGGGCAAGATTTCTTTCATGTGTTCCCATGCTGTACGTGTCTTTTCTGTAGCCATTGGGTATGCAAATCTCTCCTTAAGAAGACGGGCCGCTGAATCAAAAGGTTCTTCTAACTTTTCTTTTGCTGTTTTGTTGAAATGAAACATCATACTGTTTTCCACTGTAGTTTCATCTTTTTAGAACCCAGGGCATAAGGGTTCTTTCCAGTTCCTCTCCATCCTCACCAATACATACTTCCTGAGTTTGTTTGTAATAATGACCATCCTAAAGGGTATGCCACCTTTTCTCATTTGAATTTCATTTGCTTTTCAGTTGTTGGTAGCGGGCTATTTGTGTGCTTTGGCCATCTACAGAACTTTTTTTTTACTTATTTATTTATTATGTATATAGTATTCTCGGTATTCTGTCTGTGTGTATGCCTGAAAGCCAGAAGAGGATACCAGATCTCATTACAAATGGTTGTGAGCCACCATGTGGTTGCTGGGAAAGGAACTCAGGACCTTTGGAAGGGCAGGCAGTGCTCTTAACCACTAAGCCATCTCTCCAGCCCTAATTGTCTTTCAGCTCAAAGGAAGTTTTCAGTTCAGAGTAGTCCCAGCTTTTGTAGTCTGTGCTTTTGGAGCTATAGCCAACAAACCACTGCCAACCAACCCCAGTGTTATGAAGCCTTGATCCCTTTTTCTTTCTTTCTTTCTTTCTTTCTTTCTTTCTTTCTTTCTTTCTTTCTTTCTTTCTTTCTTTCTTTCTTTCTTCTTTTTCATTTTTTTCCTCTTCTTTCTTTTTTTTTTTTTGAAACAGGGTTTCTCTGTAACTTTGGTATCTGTTCCGGAATTCCCTCTGTAGACCAGGCTGGCCTTGAACTCACAGAGATCTGGCTGTCTCTGCCTTCTGAGTGCTGGGATTAAAGGCATGCACTATCTCTGCCTGGCCCCTTTCTTTACATAAGCAGTTTATAATTTTGGGTCTTCTATGTATGCCATTGATGTAGGAGGGTCATCTGTCTATGTGTTACTTTCATTGGTTAATAAAGAAACTGCCTTGGCCCTTTTGATAGNTATAAGCTAGCCGTGCGGGAGCTGGACGGGACGAAAAGCAGGCCCGCTCCCCTCATTACTACATGCCATTAATCCATTTTAACTTTTGCAGATAGCATATGGGTCCATTTCATCCTTTTGCATGTGGGTATCTACTTTCCTCAACATATTTCTTCAACAGACTGTACTTTTCCCCAGAGAGTGACCTTGGCATCCTTGTCAGAGGTCTTTCGAGAAAATGGATAACTATCTATTTTGCACTATATGACTGGATTTTGCTACACTTTGCTGCTCACTGGATTTTCTTTTTTCTTTAAAGCAAGTGTAATGAAGGAGGCTGCATCTGTGGGTGATTTCCATGGAAACTGTGCTAAACAATAAATAGTTACATGGTAGAAAACCAAACAACTTTTCCTCCAAGTGCTTTGGAGTTCTACTGAGAACAACACAAAATATATTAGACAATATTAGGAATGTGCCAGTAGAGGTTCTCAAAGCATGGTTCTTTGAACCCCAGCAGTACTCACAACCTGGCCGGAGAACTCCCAAGAGCAGAACCATGTAACAGTGATAGTCTTTTTCCTGTGTTGCCATTGGCATGGCTGGTGTAAAGCAAAGGTGGACAAACTGCTGGTGGCTCTCTCAATTACGGCAACTGTACTAAGAAACCACCAGCTTCACTGAAGGATGCATTCTATGATGCTGTGAATGTGACCTTTGGGCTAAGTGGTTTTTTCATAACATACCCCAAATAGGGAAGTATACAAGATACGCTTGCTATACATGCTAATCCTCAATGGCTTGTGTAAGGAAAAGTTCTTGTCAAGTTATTTGAGTCTGGGGAAAAACAGCTATTGAAACACCATTGAAACCCTGGTATCAAGAATGTGAGTTTACAAATGCTTGTCTTCAGACTTGGATATTTAGTAAGTTTTTTTATTTGTTTGTTTTCAATGAACAAAATTCTGTCACTTCAACAAAAATAAGGAAGAGTACTTCTTAGTTGCCAAGATTAACCTTGGGGTTTCAAACAAAAGCATTTTATTCAGCACTGTGAGTATGGCAGCAAGTTCAGACTTAGACTTTTTTCTGATGCCATCAGTAATGCTCACAAGTGTGTGCGTGGGGGGTTGAAATCCTAAGATATAATGTCAGCCTTTGAAGACTGACAAACTCAGTAGTCAACATTTCTAGTTGATCAGCATGTATGATGATGATAATAATAATAATAATAATAATAAATTCTTAGGTAAAGATATCATTCAAAAAACAATGGAGTTTTAATAAAACAGTGTGAAAAATGCATACAGTTTTAGATTTCATACTGCAATTTACCTTTAAGAAACTAGCATTGAGAGGCTGGAGAGATGGCTCAGTTGGTAAAGTGATTGGTATTTGATCAAAAAGACCTGAATTTTATCCATCCTCAGCAACCATATACTAGAGTCAGACATGACAAAACCTGCCTGTAATCTTAGCATGAGGGATGGGGAGACAGGAACATCTCTGAGCCTTACTGGCCACTCAGTCTAGCTGAATTAGCAAGCTCCATGTTAAAGGAAAAGACTGTCTCAAAAATAAGGTAGAGAAGGCAAGATGACTCAGTGGGTAAAGATAAGACTAACAACCTGAATTTCAATCCCTGGAATCCGCTTGGTAGGAGAAAACAGGTGCCTCCAGGTTGTACACGCACGTGTGCGCGTGCTCTCTCTCTCTCTCTCTCTCTCTCTCTCTCTCCACAATTTGTAAAAGCTCAAGAACTAGTGATATTTATCAAGGAAGACAGCTGGTGGAGAGCTCTGCAAAGATGTGCATACACATGCCATACACATGTGGTACAGAAAGGTGTGGGCTCACACTAAGGGAAACCAGTGCTTAAAAGCTGAACATGGCAGTAAATGCCTGGCACATTGTCATTCAGGAGGCTCAAGCAGGAAGATCCCAAGTGGGCAAGCCTGGGTTGCAGAGTAAGACCCTGTCAAAAAAGAAGGGGGAGAAGCCAGTTCATGTTTTAGTATCAAACAATATCCACAATCACATAAAAATGCTACTTGAATAGTCTCCTTTCTTCTAGCTAAGTACCTGCGGTGGGTTTTCTTTACACAGCACAGCCGAAACTCACTGGCTTGGATTAAATGCAGCAGCTATGAAAATCTGTCTATCTTCTGTTAGGCCATACTTAGCAGAGTGGCAAATGAGTAGTAGTGACGGCGTCCTTCCTATTCGGGCGAAGGAGTGGGGAAGAGTTTATTCTTAACATGCAATAGCTTCATTACTACTTTTAAGCTTCTCCGTATTCATTTCTAACATGGGAACTGATGGATACAATCCATATAAACAGGAACTTTGGGGGGACAGTCCTTATTTTTTATGTTGTGGGAATGAGCTGTGGGACTTGACCAGGGCCTGGTCCAGCTCCTGCTCTGCCTCCCCAGCAACTTTGGTGAAGACCGCAAGTAAGTTCAGAGATTAAAAGTTAAATACTATTGGAAATGCTGCAGAACAGCAACTCAAGATGGGTCACAAAGAAAAACAGGCAGGCTGGGGAGAAGGCTCAGCCAGTACACAGCTTGCTACACAAATATGAGGACCCAAGTTTATTCCCCTTAGGATCCATGGGAAATATCCAAGTGGCTAAGGAGGGAGGTCAAAGACAGGGAGCAATTTCACTGCCAGGAAGGCAAAGACAGGCAGCTTGTGGCAGCTTACCAACCAGTCAGTCTAGCCAGATTTGCGAGCTACAGGCTCCGTGAGAAACCCTGTCTCAAAAATTTACTGAAGAGCTATTGAAGAAGTTCCCCAACTCTGACATCTAAGCCTCCACACATACAGGCACTTGTATACATCAATACACACACACACTTCAATAAAAATTTAAGTCAGTATGGTTACTATTAACTTCGATGATTTCTTTCTAGATGGTGATGGAAGGTGGGGACTGGCTCGTTGGTGGAGACCTGCAGGTGCTGGAGAGGATAAGGTGGGATGACGGGCTGGACCAGTATCGTTTGACACCTCTGGAGCTCAGACAGAAGTGGAAAGACATGAATGCTGGTATGTGATCCAGTTCTAGTGTATCTGCCAATACTCATTAGCACTGTAGTAAAAAATTTAAGTGTATCAAGAATTATTTTTTGACATTGAATTCATTATGCAGCCAATGGTAACCCTGAATTCTTGATCTTACCTGTGCCACCAAGTGCTGGAATTGCAGGCATGGGCCACCATGCCTGGCTGAATCAGCATTAAAAAAATTTATCTTTTAATGAAGTGTGCATGTGTGCTTGTGTGTGTGTGTGTGTGTGTGTGTGTGCCATGTACATGTGGGTATCTGGGATCAGATTCCCACCACACCTGTCTTATTCAGCATAAAAAAATAAAGATGCTGCCAGGTGGTGATGGTGCACGCCTTTAATAACAGCACTTTTGAGGCAGAGACAGACGGATCAACCTGGTCTACAGAGCGAGTTCCAGGACAGGCTCCAAACCTACCCCCCCCCCAAAAAAAACCATATCTTACTTTTAATGGTGTGTGTGTGTATGCCATGTATGTGTGGGTGTCTGGGGTCAGAGTCCCCCGGAGCTGGAGTTCTGGGCAGTTTGTGTTCTGCCTGACATAGGTTCTGGAATCAAACTTGAGTCCTCTGAGAGAGTAATGCACATTCTTAATCTTGGAGTCATCTCTCCAGTCCAGCAATTTTTTGGTTTTTGTTTTTTTGAGACAGAGTTTCTTTGTGTAGCCTTGGCTGTCCTAGAACTAATAAATCCATATATATTATATATATATATATCCATACACACACACATATATTAGGCATACTTTGAAAAACAAGAAAGGACTCTTGGAATGGCAGACTATCAGTGACACCACCTGCCTCATGGGGGTGGCAGTGGAACAGGAAGGAAATCGTCTCATTTCTTATTCTATACATTTTGAGAGAGTTGTAATTTTCATTTTAGGCTTTTAGAGAATTCCTAAATTGTCTGTAAAAGATATATATTTACATTTTAGAACAAGAAAAAGAGTTCATGAATCCATCTCTAAGTGCAATTGTTTTCAGGATTTCTTGAAGATGGAGTTGGTTTTCATTTGTAGATTTGGTTCCCATGTATTATATGCTCTATGTGCAGGTTCCCATGAAGCTGAGCCTGCAGCAGTCACAAGAGGACTAGTGAATGCTGGAGCCTGGGATTTCAGGAAGGGTGTAGCGAGTGCCTGTTTTAATTCCTGAGTCATGTTTTCTCCTGTGTGACTTCCTGCCTCTGCATCCTATCTTGTTCAAGCAACTGAACACTTCTGATGGATTAACACCCCTTAACAGTTTAGGCACATTCTTAAACTGTCAAACACTAGCAGCCTGAATGGGGGAACGGAACATGATACCTACTGCTCAATCTTTCCCCATCTATTCTTATGGACAAGCAACATAGCTCACTTTGAACCTTGGCTTTTTTTCCTTCCTAGATGCTGTGTTTGCCTTCCAGTTGCGCAATCCTGTCCACAATGGCCACGCTCTGCTGATGCAGGACACCCGCCGCAGGCTCCTAGAGAGGGGCTACAAGCACCCAGTCCTCCTCCTGCACCCTCTGGGGGGCTGGACCAAGGATGACGATGTGCCTCTGAACTGGAGGATGAAACAACACGCAGCTGTACTGGAGGAAGGCGTCCTGGACCCCAAATCAACTATTGTTGCCATTTTTCCATCTCCTATGTTGTATGCTGGCCCCACAGAGGTGAGCAATTCCCTGAGCTGGGTAAAGAACTAAGAACGCAGCCTAAAACCTTATTTACAAAATAAATTTGGGGATCCACCCTTAATGGGCAGATTCTCCAGTCTCAAGTTACTCTTTCCCCCATCCCAGCTTAACTTTTTCTATTTTGTATTTGAAAGGATGCTGGAAGTGTCAAGTCCTACATAAACACATTGCTTGAAGAATACGGGATTTAGCACTTGATTGAGGAAGTGAAAGAGCATAGCTCACCTGGAATCATAGGGCAAGAAATATCTACACGTTACCTTTCTGTTGCTGTGACCAAACACCATAGCCAAGGCAGCTTGGGTTTATATGGGCTTACAGCTCCAGAGTGATGAGTCTATCGTCGCAGGGAAGCATGGCAGCAAGCAGCAGGCTTGGGGACAGCAGCAGGAAACTGAGAGCTTATATCCTTTACCACAAGCATGAATTGAAGCCGAGAACACATGGGAAATAGGTGGAGCTTTCCAAACTCAAAGTCCATCCCTAGTTACACACTTCCTCCAGCAAAGCTGGATCATGTAAACCTCCCCCAAACAGTGGCACCAACCTGGGATCAAAGGTTCAAATGCCTGAATCTAAGGGGGACCTTTCTCATTCAAACCACCACACCAAACTAACGATTTATTATTTATAAGTACTCTGTGTGATTCACCATGCCCCAGGAATTTCTTAGAAGGGAGAAGTATCTTTAAAAGGCAGCACCATCAACCTATCACAGTGAGCCTGCCAGAAGATTCTTGGTCCCTCACTAACAGCTGTGCAGAGGATTTGGAGTTTGTAGGATTCTGAAGGGATCTTAATTAACCCTTCCAAATGTTCTAAACTGAGTTTAATGAATGAATTCTCTTCGGTTGTATCAGAGTTCCACATCTTTCTATAGCTCTACCCCCATCCTTTATATTTTTGTCAGAACTTTAAAGATGGCAAGTGTTATGTGGAATCAACACATATATGAAAGGTAATTAGTTCATTACTGGAAGACAGATGACGGCTTAGAATCTCTAACAGCCCTTAGGTTTTGGTTTGTCTGAAGACTAGAGCATGTAATTCACAGTTCTTTCTAACAGTAACTATTCCTGGGCTGCTTGCTTTATTGAGAGATTAAGTTCATGACTTCAAAGCTCCTGTCCCACCCAATACCACCCAGCCTGAGTGCTCAAGGCTTAGGACATCATTGCTAGTTTTAACTGACCTGCCTTTCTGAATCATTTTGAAAGCAAAATTAAGGAATTGCCATAAAGGGGAACATGTGAACTTGGATCATGACCATCATGTCCCCATGTGCTATTTTCCAGGTCCAGTGGCATTGCAGATGCCGGATGATTGCAGGGGCCAATTTCTACATTGTGGGCAGGGATCCTGCAGGAATGCCCCACCCTGAGACGAAGAAAGACCTATATGAACCTACCCATGGGGGCAAGGTCTTGAGTATGGCCCCTGGCCTCACCTCTGTGGAAATCATTCCATTCCGAGTGGCTGCCTACAATAAAACTAAAAAGGCCATGGACTTTTATGATCCAGCAAGGTAGGTTTTTAGAGAAAAATTGTAATTGGCATGACAATTGACATGATGAGGCAAAACTTGGACCCTCTGGAAGTCTCCAGCCTCCACGCTCCCAGTTGAACAATACCCCCTTCAGAGCTCAGACCCGCTCTTGCACGTTCTGTCCCAGCATCGTAGCAGAGTGCTCTACACGTAGTTCTTAGCCTATAAACATTTCTTTGTTCTATGGATGTAGCTTACTAATAGATGACTTGCCTAGCCATGTGCACCCCCACAAACAGTTCTTGAGCTGGGCATAGTTGCACGTGCCTATCGTCACAGCACAAGGGAGGGGGTGGCAGGGTGTTCATACCCCACACTAAGTTCACACAAACTAATCTCTGGCATGAAGCTATAAAAGAGCAGGCGTGCAGGAAATACCGAACAGACATTCTGCCTTTACTCCTCCTGTCCTGTGAGATTCTCAAGACTGAGGGAACTGCCCATTTTAAAACACGCCACTCTTTATAGGGAAGCTAATTCCAGGGATCTTTAGGTCAGCTGTTACTTACTCCACTGACTTTTCTGTTGCTCTATTGTGACAGACATGACGAGTTTGACTTCATCTCAGGAACTCGGATGAGGAAGCTCGCCCGGGAAGGAGAAGACCCCCCAGATGGCTTCATGGCCCCCAAAGCATGGAAAGTGTTGACAGATTATTACAGGTCTCTGGAGAAGATCAACTAAGTGTTCCTGGTTCTGGTCTCTCTGAAATGCTCTTTCACTAACGATTTTTTTCTATTTTTGTGATTAAATGCTTTGTATCCAATTGCTCCTCGACGACTAATTTTAAAATTAGTATTTTGTAATGAGGTAAAAAGTTGTGCCTATAATTTAAAACCAACTTCATTATGTATATGGAAGTCACACTGGAAACTAAATCTTCAGAAAAAAACAATAGTTACACATTCCAGAATGAAAGCAGTCTTCTTCATCCCAGTAGGTATGTGTCAGATTTCTTAGAAAATGTGACCATGTGTCTAGCTGACTTGCCCAAACAAAAGCATACTTCCAGCTTAATTTTGCCAAGCTGGAACCCCAATGTTACTTACCAGAAGTAGTAAACCATGCAAACACCCTCTTCTGTACAACTGACAAAAAAAAAAAATCTGTTATCCTGATGGAAATGTGGCTCACATCAGGATTTTTTACCTCGTGACTACACAGTCTCACTGCCCAATGAATTGAAGACGCAACTGGAAGAAATATATGTTTGAAGATGTGAATTAAATTTTAAGAAATATGCAACTTACTTCTGTTCTGAAAATAACATAGACTAGCTGGAAGAGAGCTTCCTATGAACAGTAACTCCAGTATGCTAGCACTTTTCAATAGTGTGGTATGCTTTGATGAGAAGAATTTCCCCCAGGGACTAATTCTTCATCAGGGAATATTGTAGTTATCTTCAAGAGGCACCTATCTGATTGAAGCTATAACCAAAACTAACCCACAGATTAATGAGAAGCTAAAACTGTTGGCTTCTGCAGAGAAGGTAAAATCCAAGCCTCATCCATATGCAGAGATGATACGAGAGCTGCTGAGCGCTGTAATACACAAAATGGCCATTAACAAATAGTGCTGACACTCAAGAGTGCCCAGACCACTACACTCCTAAGCTAGGTCCCTGTCTACATTAGACAACACAGGAGCTGGTTCTGACTCCTTGAAGCTACTTAACAAAGCTCTCCTTGAGAATGCTAAAGAGAGACCTTCTTGGAGATGGAAAGGTTCAGGGTATCCCAAACTCTTAATGGTACAAGTTTCCAGACTGCGCCTGTTGTGAAACATCTTTTGATGGTTTTATTTTCTAAGAGGTGATTCTTGTCTTTTATGCATGATTCATTGTTGCCAAGGAAAACGTAAGAGAAAAACATTTTACATAAAGGTTTCTCTGGAAGAGACCACAAACTGAAAAGCAAGAACTGTTTTTTTTTCATACTGCCGGTTTTTTAAAAATGCTAATAAAAGCTCTTTTGAGAGTGGGCTACATGCCATGAGCACAGCAAGGTGTATGTTCAGCTGCGTGGTGCCTGTGTGCACGCCTGTCAGCTGCTCACTGCTGCCGTCACAACTATGGGTTCACTGAAAACATGCCATTGTAGTGCCTTAGCGAATGAATAAAGTCTGTGATTTTAAAGACACAGAGAGCTGCCTTTCTACTCTAGTACTACAGTTAGAGTAACTGTTTCAGCGTCCAACTGATGCCTGTTCTTACTTCAATAAATCTCTCAAAGACCACACAAGTTTTCTTGTCTTGTAATGCTGGCTACAGTGGCTGCTGTGGGTCATGACACTGAGAGCAATAACAATTCCCTAGGGCTTTTTTAAGAGGTGGTTCTAACTTGAACTTCAGGTGTAAGTGACTCATAACCTTAGCTGGGCACTCACTTTTCAGAGGGGACTGGGTTGCTTATGACCCTCTTTCCAGAATTTCACTGTAAGACAATCTAAGGTGATAAAGTCAAAGCCCTTGTTCTCATAGGAATGAACCTTATTTTCAGAGCCTCCCAGGCTTCACCAACAGGCTTAAAAATAATCATGTTTACATTTCCCCTCTCACCAGTCCAGTAACTGCACTAACCTTAGCAGCTGGTATTCTGTGTGCCTAAGGCAGTACATTTCACCTGCAACCTCAGTGGCCTTTAGGCACACAGCTGTTGCTTCTTCCTGCATGCTTGATTTATTTCTAATAACTTCATGCATTTTTTTCCTGCTGATCCTCACCACAAATATTAGTAGTGTAATAGCCAACTCAAAGCTATCATTTGGTAGCTCAGTTGGTAGACCACTTGCCTAGCATTCATGAAGGCCTGGGTTCAATTCTCAGCACTGCATAAAGGAGACACAGTGTGACACATACTTGCAATCCCAGCATTTGAGAGGTGGAGGAAGAAAGATCAGGTCAATGATTCCTTGGCCACACAATGAATCTGAGATTAGTCTAGGCTTCAGGGATCCAGCTTTTAAAAAAATCAAAATAAATAAATAAATGGTACCATTTATAGGTCCTGTTTGTTTTCTCCCCAGATCTTACTTGGTGGCTCCTATTATTAATTAGCAGGGCCAAGTAGGCCAAGATATATATGCATACATCAACAGGTACCAAGAAGTCACAGACATCTTCAGGAAATGTGAACAAATCCTAGGAAGGCATACATAAATCATTTTGATACACCTTACATCAATATGTATCGGGCTCTGGTATTTCTTTCCAACCCAAGAAACAAATCTTGGTTGTAGCTGAGTTTTTTTTTTCTTTACTCTTTGTTCTTTGGGGGACCACCATCCAGCTCCCAAATAAATATATGGAGACATAATGCCTGACCTTGTTTTAGCCAGATTTTCCTAATTTAAATTATCCCGTCTACTTTTTGCCTCTGGGCTTTTACCTTTCTCTAGTCTATATACTTTAACTTCTTACTCCATGGCTGCTGTGAGGCTGGAGGCCGGCCTTGGTGTCCTCCTCTCATTTTCATTTTCTACCCCTCCCTCTTCTCTTATTCTCGGCCTGCCAACCCTGCCTATTTCTTTCTCCTGCCTTGCTATTGACTGTTTAGCTCTTTATTAGACCAATCAGATTTTAGACAGGCACAGTAACACAGCTTTACAGAGTCAAACAAATGCATCATAGAAGAATGAGACACATCTTTGTAGTGATAGGAATGGTGGGCTGGCCTGCTTTCTGTCCCACCCAGCTCCCCGTATGGCTAGCTTTACACCCGAAATAACAACACACAAATTGTATTAATTTAAGCAC